>JAUZST010015618.1:0-34626 GCA_034779995.1 Parotocinclus haroldoi | reverse complement strand
CTGTCACAGACAACAGAGCCGTCTCAGTAGAGTGCCCTTTTTTGAAACCAGATTGGTTCTGGTCCAGGAGGTCATTCTGGGAGAGGAAGCCAGAGACTTGGTTGAGAACTACTCTTTCTAATGTTTTAGAAAGAAAAGGTAGTAGTGAGACCAGTCTGTAGTTATCAACCTGGGCGGGGTTGAGAGAAGAGATATTAAGATAGCTTGGAACGATTTTGTTTCTGGTCCAACTAACAAAACTATAACAGCTAAATACAACTTCTGGTTGTGAAGATTGGTAGCAGTGGGATTTGAACTCACACCCATCTAAGAGACTGGAGCCTAAATCCAGCACCTTAGATGACTCAGCCATGCTAGCTGGTACAACCTGAGTTTTAACACTTAGAGCCTAAAACAAACATCTGGAATCAATTATTTTTTGGTAATACGTTTGATATCATTCCTATCAATTATCAGGTAAGGTTAAGTTGAAATAAAAAAAGACCAGACTTGCTTGCTTGATCTGTCAGGTCTGGTTGAAAGTGTGAGAGAGCAATGGAGAGCTGCCATGGTGCCATGGTGATCGAGCTGGCTAGATGAACCACAGGACTTTGAGATAGTGTTAGCTACCTTGATACTGCACAGTTTTAAGTCAAAAATGGAAACAAAGACAAAATAATTTGAAGTGAATAAGACACCAGCCATTGAAAGGCTATCTTTTGGCATGTGGCTGACCAAATCCATTTCCATTAAAGTTAGATCAAGCATAAATTGTATTCCCTGAGAATACGAGATAGTGTTGGCTACCAACATAAGCCAAGAATGTTCTTTCTGTAGTTATGCCAGTTTAACTTACTCAAAATACAAGAGCACAGCAAATGTATACTCACTTACAAAACAAATGCTGTAAAACTTCTGTCTCAGGCAGATATGTAAAGGATTAAAGGTGACATTTGCTCTACGAGAGGGCATAAAAATGCTTCCCCTCAGGCCCTATACTCATGACCTATGAGGTCACACTTTTGGGTAGTGTACCTCTTGGTGATGGACCAAAGACTGCTAGACAATCCTCTAAAACATACATTCAAAGACATTTTGCCCAGTTGACACTTTTAGAGGGGGTGCATCATTAGAGAGATGGTCGTTTTGACATCTTGACTGTTCTGACCTAGCTGGTCTATTGGGAACAATGGTTCTGTGAGGGCACCCATGCATTTAGACTCACACACGGTCCATTTTGTAGCTCTATTTTGACCCAGTGAATTGTGTTAGGCTCTAGTCCCTCCTCTGCAACCCCGACCAGGATAAGCTGGGGTAAACCAACGCTTTGCATGCAATAGTGAAATAATATTACTGATACAAAAGAGAGACCTTGCTAATATGCGGCAAATGCATATTAAAGGCTTCGACTGAAGCCGCTTTAAGGCTTCTGACCTATTAAATATTGTCTCTGGTTATTAACATGGCTGGAATCTGCCAACCAGAGGAAATGTTTTCTGCTTCTGAATATGTCAGAGTGATTTAATGTCTCAATAAAGAGCAGAATGATTAAAAGCTGGATTTTGGGTCATGGCCAGATTGTATGGGAGGGTTGCTCTGCACTAATCTGCATTAATGAATGTAAGATAAAACAGCTGTTCATGTCTTACCCTGATACACAGACAGAACCGATTCCCAGCTGTATAGGCAGATGATGTCAGCGTAAACATGGCATCAGCATTCCACCAAGGAGACTTCTGAAACTGGGGCACAGTGCCTACTCACGGAACACTGCACATGAAATACAGAATATCTGCTTTGGTTAACAGCCGTAAAAAAAAAAACAGTATTTCCATAGAAAACGGAGGCACAGATGTCTGTACATGTTGTCAAATCTAAACATCAATGTGATATGAATGGCTGAATTAACGACAGGGGAAGTCATACCCCATTTAACCCCAATTTAAATTTGAATGCTTGCTGGTGGATGCCTGCCTAAGCTCCTGGATGCTCCTTCTGTGCCCTGCAACTGGGAGCGTGTTTAGTCAGACTGCTTCAGCCTCACTGCAATAAGGACCGTTATAGGAGGCAATAGCACAGCATTAGCCGTATACACGGCTCACAAAAATGAGGGGATGTTTCATTATGGGATATTAATTTTGAAGTGTCCCCTTTCATGTGAGCAGTACACAACGGCTCCTTTGAGTTACACACATCTTTGTACATTCATTCCACAAACACACTTGCACATTTACTTTACAATGCCATCTAAAGTTATCTGCACAATGTCTGTCAGTTTTTAATTTGTATGGTTCTTTATTCCATTTTTTTCCTCCCTATTCTTTATTTTAGCACAGTAAATACAATATCAAATTATTCTGCTATTGTATTTCAAATCTGCTTCAGTTGTATTACCATTCTGATATTATTAGCCAGCGAATAAAAATGTTATCACGTCACAAAAACTAGATATTTTAAATTGAATATGAAGTGATTTAAAATAAGCATTCGATTATATTTCATTAAGCAAGATCATCAGAAAGTTGTTTGATAACACAAATGAGATGCAAACCTAATTATGTTGATTAAGTAGAAAGTGATATATTGTATATATACAGTGTGAGCGGTGCATCATGTGAAATAACTGAATTTACAGGTTTATCAGTCTATGATCACACAGGTCTTCCAGCAGTGGCACAAATCCCAGTCTTCAAAAAATTCTCAGCAGCACTTAAAGGTTTTACATGCAATTAGAAACATTTCATTCACTGGTTTTAGTTTGTGTATTTACTACATTCTCTTTATTCCATATTTTGTCCACTACTGTAACTTGTCTGTAGTTCTATTTGTTTCCGTGCCACAAAATGTATCTAAAATCGTTGCGGTTCCTTTTTTTTTTTTGTGTGCGCTCTTTTGCTCAAATAAAGCCGCACAATTATGTTTCTATCCCATATCCAGCAGCCTAGCATGTTAGTCATGCAACTGATGCTACTAGCAACATTTATAGTCTCTCCTAGCTGTCTGCCTGACATCCGCCCTGCAGGCCTTCCACCTCCACCCGTTCTCCTCACGCCTCGTTGGTTAGTGACAGGTTGCCTTGCTTCTGCTTTTCCCCCCTTACTCATTTACTCACTTCCCTTACCCTGTCTCAAATGTTTAACCTCCGTCTCTTAAGTGAAGCTCTCATAAATGTTTCTATATTAAATAGAGGTTTGTTCTTTAGTGTTTACACATCTGTTACATACTGGGTTTATAGCCCTTTAGATCCTTTCCCATCTCTCTCACTCACACTCACACACACACACACACACACACACACACACACACACACACACACACACACACACACACACACCTCTTTTGAATCCTTATAACAGTCACCGGTAAAAAAAAAAAAAACCCAAGACACACATTTAATTTGCTCCTTTTGTCTCTTCCTGTTATCCACCTTAATTCCTGGAATGACTCAGACAGCCAAGCAATTGATCAGAACACAAAATAATCCACACAGATGAATGCAACTGTTTACTTTTCCCTTCAGGAAGATACATACTGCAAAGCCTACAGGATTTAATAAGGACATGCAAATATAAGTGCGACTTTTTTAATATGCGAAATGCTTACAATGCAATCTCTACCACGTTATCTTCTTAGAGCTGGTATGAGTAATAGAAAATAAGCAGAAGAAAATTAAAGTGTCTACGAACATTTTCAGATAACATTGTGAATGAACAGGTGTGGGGAAGAATACATTAAATTCTGGACTATTTGACTTTGCAATTTGTTACAGAATGACCCACAACAAAAACGAACATTAAAATGCCACGATACTCAATAAATCGCACAAATGAATGCAAACAGGAATCCAGCATTGGCACTGCCGTTGTTAATAAATGCTATCTAATACGACACAAATTGAGGTCTCTGTTACTCCTCCACCTACAAACATTGGAAAGGTTACACAGTGTTTAAATCCCACAATACTTTTCAGTACAAAAGATCACAGCGTATAAAGTGTATATACAAAATCGTGTCCTATGAAACCATCCACGTTTTCCTTTTAAACATTTGCATATTTGATCAAAGTGGGCTACATTTTCTTGAAATCCAGAACAAATATTGATGTACTCACAAGGGTCGTTCCTGGTGTGACAGACTCAGGTGAAACTTTTGAAAACAGGAATTGCCACAGACAGAACTGGGCTTTTTAACCCAGCGCAATGTGCCGATCTTGCCCTGCAGCAAATGGTAGGCTTGCAACACGCATTCGAAATGCAACTCAAACCTCACATTGCCAGAGCAGGGAACTGAACCACTGTGACTTAGCAGCTGGTTTGCAGTACTGAGTCTCCCTGGTTCGTATTGCCTGTCTGTTTATGTTTTGCTTCACCAGGGGCCTCCAAGTATCTCAGTTTCTTGACTGGGTCTCTAGCCAGAGCAGGGGTGCCTCGTGTGCGTACTGAACTGTACCCACACCTTCTTTGCGAAATCTTTGTCATTACCTGAATTTCTCCTTAAAAAAAAATTCTTATAAATTCCGTTCAAGTCATAATCAATAACACATTGCACCTAAACCAGTCACAAAGACAATTCTTTATAGACTGAACTGATGAATATACCACAGTCCAGGTGTTCCATTGATAAAATGAGATTAGTGGTGCGAATTGGAGAAATCCAGCACTATTGCTGGTGCACGATTTTCATATGAAAGCCTCAGAAGACGAGCCCAGGAAAATTTTTAAAAGCATGACATAGGGGATCATCAGTCCACAATAAATTGAAATAAGCCCATAGCAACTGATGCCCCTCCCGATTTTTATTTGTGTGTCCTGCAGAGATCACACCAAAAATATTTCCTATAAGCAAAACAAAGACATTGGAACAAAGATCATCACATTTAAAGGTCAAAATAATGTTTTTCTGAGACACTTAAGACCATCTGTCAGAACTGCACAGTTGCTATGTTTGGTTACGCTTAGCAGTTAAAACTGTAGTGGAGGGCTTAATTTGATACTTAAGGGCCTGCGGTGATCCTGGGAGGTCCACCACGTAATTCCTTCTAATGATGTTTTAATACTCAGTGTGTAACACTCAGTACTTGTGTATCGCCTAGCACCTAATTTACAATCAAAGTACATCTTTTAATTTGGTTAGTCTCTATGGGAAGCATGGTTTCTAAAGAATGTTCTAAAAGTTATTAAACACAAAGGGTGAAATACATTTCCAGCCCAGACTGTGAATATTCAATGTTTCAGTTAAGACATGGAGAGCAAAACAGTTCTTGTCTTGTGTTAGCCTTTAACTGTACATGATCATGTGACACACACAGAACCAGGCCCCTCCCTGAATGTTTCAGTAACTCTGGAGATTTCTGGGGAGGCGAAACACACACGCACCTGGACTTTGAGCAAGGGAAGCCTTGAAGGATATTATGGGCACCTGAACTTTCCTGCTAATTACCTGAACCTACTGGTCATTATGGATGCATGACCCTATCAGGTTATTACAGACACCCGACCAGGGCAATGGTGAGCCCACTCACCATTCTGAGATGGAACTCAAACCTCACCTCTCCAGATAGGGAATATGAACTAGTGTGGATCAGCTGTAGAGAGCTGGTTCACAGTGCTGAGTCACACCGATGCGGATCAGGTGCCTGGAATGTCGGTCAGGGTTTCCTAGCGGCATAGGCACAGGTGTCCTCCCCAAAGGCTTTCTGGAGTGCTCTCTGGGTGGGGATTTGGTAAGTTTGTAATGTGTGACAGGCCAGGAGTTCCCCTACATTACAGTAACAGTCATTGTGTCCCATGCAAAAAATACCTGGGCTGTAATGTAATTTTGCTGCCTTATATTCGCATCATTCAATATAATGTATACATAGCCGTGTGCTACAGCCATTTTCATTGTTAAAACTTGTGAAGCACAAACCTAGATAAATGAGTTGCCAGGGGCCTGCGGAAACACGACTGGATGTGTCAGGACATGCAAGCAGTGTTTGCTTGATTAGCAGTTCCCTATCAGTTGCAGGAACTAAACAAAGTTGTGCTTTTGTGTATTTCAGTGTTGCGTTCATACTCTATCTGCAGATATAATGCCAAGTAACTGCATAAATAGTTCAAATCGATTCGGCCACACCTGCGCCCAGCTGACATTTAAATACCTAAAATATTACTTCCCACCACTCACTGAAAATTCTATGAAAATAGCGTTGTCAAGAGGTTGACCTGGCGTCTCACAGTATGAGCAAAAGGTTTTTAAAAAAAAAACATATGCATTTTGAAATTCCTATAGTCTGGAGAGAACCCTATGGATATCTACATATATTATAATATTATATTATTATATAATAATTATATTATATTAATTAAAATATAAATTAAATATAATATATAATTATATAATATAATATTATATTATATAATATTCTACTTCTGTTGCTACAAATATAAACAGCATGAGATCAGAATGCAAACATATTGTTAAGTGTCTTAACTGGCCATCTGCCACTATCTCACAGTCAGGAATGATCCAGCATTTCCAGTCCCCTCACAAAAACCACGATTGATTTATGATCAAGTCCGATGATGAGAAAACAGACCAAGTGTGGATCCACTTGTACGTTTTAGAAGAAGTCTGGACACATTTTAAGTGCAATAACAACCAGATTCATTCAGGAACCAACCCGAGACATGACATGAGTCTTACTTATGAACAATTTATATACACTTATTGTAAGTACAATAGTTCTGTGTAGTGTTTCTTACATTTACTTTAACTTGTATTTATTTGCAGAGAGCACGATCCTACGATCATGATACATTTCATGTTTTGTCTGGTACACTTCCATTTATTATTATTTTTTAGCTAATAAAAAAAATAAAATAATTGAAATGTGATTTCAAAGAAAACATGGCATAAGGTTGTGTCAGTTCCCTTGGCAAAGGTAATTTATACTTCTATGATGGCAGCATTAATGCAGAAAAGTACATCTTTGGAGCAACACATGCTACTTTCAAGACTGCACCTTCTCCGGGGGATTTTTCAACAAGACAATGCAGAACCCCATGCTGCACACAATATAAAGGGTAGGGGAACTGGAATGGCTTGTCAGCAGTTCTGAAAATGAAATATGTGACAATGACACTTGGGAAGAATGGGATAAACACTTGAAACACTCAAATAGCTTTGAGAAAGAGCTTTCTCTGTGCCTAAACGTATTTTAAGCGCAATGTAAAGTAAAGGCAACATTACAAAGAGGTAAATGAGTTACCACTTTAACTTTTAACTTCGAGTAGATGATTAACAAATTAAATGACGTTGAGCATGAAATATATCACTTTCATGCTGTCTGCAATGAAATAAAAGTAAATGTAATAAACACTTTCTTTATATGCTTCTTCCATACTTTTTTCTGTTTTGGGCTTGCAAAAAATTTGATTGATTTGAAAACAGCATAAAAAGTACTGCCAGGTCCATCTAATTATTTTTCTCAGTTTTGTTCCCTAGGTTAAGCGTCAGTTAAATGATGATGATGATCAGAACTCATTTTATGAATACTGCAATTCTTCGGATAAATATATATATATAGACATACATACAATTTAACCTAAACACCAGTTTGGTGCTGCATTAGCAATACATTCACATTGAAATGTCCAGGTCAGTTCACCGTTTCTACCAAGGACTTGTTTTATGACAGCATTTTGAATTCCTGTTTTCATTTAATTAGGCATATATTATTGAAACGCATCCGATGCGTTTTGTACTTGATTAGTCCTGTGATTGTGACAGTTTCTCTGCAACACAAATCATTTCATTTAGTTTTCATTAGGATGCCACATTTCCCTTTGAAAGACAGCCAAGAAAGGATTTAGTCCTGTAATATAATCCTGCACTTGGCATTAAAAGAGCATCAGCAAGCTCCATCCCTCATGGTGGTTTTAAGTTAAATGAAGCCTCACATTAATTCTCCTACTAAGTGGAGTGGGACAAATATTAAAGAAATGTCTGTCTATTGATTTACCACCCTGGTTTTTCATCACAACATCAGTGAGGCAGACAGTGCCAGGGTCTTCCACTCAGTGGCTTGAAGTGCATTCCAGAGCTACGGTTCCATTCAGGATCTCACATTAACTGCAAAACACAGAGACACTTACTATATTCAACATATTTAAACAATATTATCACACTAAAGACATCATTTCACGTTTCGTATACAACATGGCTACACAAGTTTCAATCTCTAGGCCCATTCTGCTCAGCCATATAAACTACAGGTGGTCCCCATTTTCTTACAAATCACAAGTCACAGGACACCCTTTTATTTCAGAAACAAAAGGGCCTGATGATGGCCCTTTTACATGTAATGAAAATGACATGATATGGATATGGTAATGGCATGAATGAGGGGGTTTGTCTTTTAGCTTATGCTCAGAACATGGCTGCCATCTTTAAAGCCACCATACTGGATCAAGGGCAGGTTTTTCCCAATGTGAAGGTGGTCATGTACCGTACGAAAACAAGGTCAGAATTGTCAGAAATCGACTGCCACCATCAGATTTGCAAAATCTCTTGTGGTTTGAAAGTTAACACAGAACATTTGTAGTTGGTCACAGGTAACTGAAGAAGGAACTAACGATTTGATTCTGATGTTCAGGGAACGCAGGTGCTGCATCATAGCCACGGACATCAACAACCGACACCCAGAAAGATTCAGCAATTTCACACAACACTGTTACATCCCTCATAGCCAAATTCAGAGAAACAGGAACTGTGGACAACAAGCCACATAGTAATCATCCAAAGAAACCGCAACAATGGTGTTGGCAGCTTTTGCAAAAAAGTCCACGATGCGGCACGGTTCGTGTCCTGTGACTTTTGACTCACTGGGTGTGTGTGTATATACTGTGTATATACACACGCACACATATCGGGCCGAATGAGTGTAATCAGTTAACCTAATGGATGACTTTGGAATGATGTCCCCCAAATTTACAGGGAGAGAAAGTAGGTAGAGAACCATAAGAACTACGGTCTGTAATAACAGAACTACAAAGTAAATCTATATGGTTTGTTTGTTTGGCTTCTTTAACATCGCTATCAGCATCAGTGGCCATCTTAGCAACACACACAAGGTTATATCCATACACAAGTTCATCCCAAGACTAGTTACACACACACACACACACACACCTTTGGACTGTAGGAGGAAACCGGAGTACCCAGAGTAAACCCACACAGACACATGAAGCCTGCACACAGGAAGGACCCAGGCCGCTCCACCCTGGGATTGAACCCAGGACCTTCTTGCTGTGAGGCAGCGGTGCCACCAGCCATGCCACAGTGTACACTTACAAAACCTTCCAGCCAAAAACCAACACAATTTACATTTTGGAGCTGGTCTATGCTAGTTAATGCTGATTAGTGCTTATGTATGATTGGTATAGCTAGTAAAAAAATCCAGTGGTTGTGTTGTTGTTTTCTTGTGTTTGCATTTGTTAGAAGGTCCAGCATTCAAATCCTTCCGCTTGCAAGCTGCCACTGTTGAGTGAGGTCCTTATCCCACAACGGCTTGAACTGTACAATCAGTTATAAGTTACTCTGGATAAATGGAAATAAGTCTATTTTCAATGTTATATATCACATATTCTAGTTCCACCTGATTTGTATTAACCAATGCATTGGTTTAGTGTAAATGATATGGCATGTAAAACACTGAAGTTTAATTAATTTAACTCAAACGGCTCACTTACTTGACAAATTCACAGCACATGCAACCACGATAACAATGCCCCCCACGATTGAGACGGTGGAAAGCAGCTTGGCTACCCGGCCCAGTCGAATGGCTCCGTCAACGTTCCCCTGTTCCAAGCTGTTCCGGGACTAGATGCAAGTTGACAAACGTAAGAACAATATGAACTGTTTGTGGTATTGACTTAGCACATACAGCTATCAATACAGATTTTATGATAGTTCAGCATCATCATCTCAACAGAACAGAAATCTTGTTATTACACAAGATGTAGAACTACATGGTGCTTGGGTGGTGCAGTGGCAATTTGTTAGCTCACCACTACAGAGAGCCCAGGTCGGGACCCACTTGAGCATCACACTCGCATAGAATACTGCCCAAACGTCTTAGGCCACCACTGGAATTTGTTAAACTGGGAATGACTGGGAATAACATATTGTCAAATTCTGATTCATCACTCCATAATATTCTTTTCTACTGATTGTTTTTAAGCTCCAGCACATTTTCATCCTGTTCTTCTTCCTAAAAGTGTTTTTTTCTTCCTAATGTCCATAACTGATCACCCTTCTTCGGACTGCAGAAGTAGCAACTTGGCATCCGAATGAAGCTGCCAGATTTTGAAGCTGCTTTTTATTTAACAATAAAGGGAGGTTCCGACTGTATCCATATAAGCTGTTTTTCTGGTGGCATTGTAATAAAATGACTGTCACAAACATAACACCATTGCTAAAACAATAGTATATTTAATGTAATGGTGGCATAAGACTTATTGTATTGTATGATTGGCTGTGTCTGAGGGAGGGGAGGTGGGACGAAGGACAGTGACCATTCCAAACACCCCAACACCACCCCAGCTGACAGTGATTAGCTCAAGTGGAGATAAAACATTACATGAAAACACAACCACTGCACTGTGAATAGGGCTAAATAATCACACTTTAATCAATTCTATTGTTATTTCTGGATTTCTACTCAGGCTCTAAATGGCAGCACAATAATCTCTTAGTCGATCCCAGAGGAAAGCTTAACGCTTCTCCGCTCACCATGACAGAGTAGACAAATCCCACAATGTTAATCGGCCAAACGGGGCAGAAGCAGGCGATGATTGCCAGGATGAGGTAGTCTTTGGGTTTGGAGCGGTCGAGTGGTGGGTTGGTGGCCAAGCTGGAGTGGCGAGAGATTGAAGGTCGAGGCGAGAACGCTGTGTAAGCTATGGAACTCGACCTGCTACCCTTTCGTGTGCGGTTATAGTTAGGCTGGTGCGTCTGCGGTATGGAGTGATGACGTCTGGGTAGCGACGAGGGCTTTGGTACTGACGTTTTAGCTTCTGGGGATGAAGAATACGCTCTGTGACCTGTCAAAGTGTGGGAGACATAATAACAGAGAGTAACGGATAATGGATTGTAGTTCAGAGAGGCAAACGGTCTGAATAATAATAGTGTGACATAATAAAAAGGGCAGCACGAGGGTGGCTCGGTGGGCGGCACCGCTGCCTCACAACAAGAAGGTCCTGGGTTCAGTCCCAGGGTGGAGCCGCTTGGGTCCTTTCTGTGTGAAGTCTGTATGTCTTCCCCGTGTCTGTGTGGGTTTACTCCGGGTACTCCGGTTTCCTCCCACAGTCCAAAGACATGCGTGTTAGGTTAATTGGTGTCTCTAAATTGTCGTTAACTTGTGTATACAAACACCCCAGCCGTGTAACTGGAAACAGCTGTTTCCAAGCCTGGACAAATGGGGAGGGGTGCCATAACAACCTACCAAGTCAGAAGCAGTTTAGTCTGACTCATAAAGTATGCATAATACATCAGTAATAACGGTTCTTCAACAGCAACTTTAAATAAGTCACCCTACAAAACTGAGTACTTTAAATTAATGCAAACTATAACTACACTAATTGATCACTTTATTAGGTACACTAACCTGTTTCTACAATCTATTTCCACTAAGAAGCACTTTGTAGTTCTACATTTACAGACCATAGTCCATGTTTCTCTACACACAATACTTTGTTCCTCCACTTTACCCTGTTCTCTAATGGTCAGGACCCCAAATAGGACCAGCACAGATTAGGTCCTATTTAAGTGGTGGATCATTCTCACACTGCAGAGACACTGGTTGTGGTGTGTTGATGTGTGTTGTGCTGGTATGAGTGAATCAAGAGTTTTTAAAAGCACCCCAGTTTCACTGCCGGACTAAAAATAGTCCACCAACCAAAAATGTTCAGTTACCAGGTTTCTGTAGGCAGCATCATGTGAAGGATAAGATGGAGCAACATGGTAGATATCTCTAATAGACTGCACAGTGAACAGAAAACAAAGTTACATCACATTTTAGAACTACATTTACGGCATTTAGCAGACGCCCTTATCCAGAGCGACTTACAATTGATACAGTCTTACAATTCAAGCAACCATGGGTTAAAGGCCTTGCTTAAGGACCCAACTGTGGCAGCTTTGGCGAAGATGGGATTTGAACCTTGGACCATGAGGTCCAGAGTCCAGTACCTTAACCGCTAGGCTACTGCAGTCACCAGTAGTATTGATACAAGGGCACCTAACAGATCAGTGGTGACATGTGCTGGACACCTTGCAGCTGCATGTGTTGGCAGGGCTTCTCACCCCTGGAAGCACTGCTATGTCTGATCCACTTCTACCAAGACAACACACACTAGCATACAACCATCACGTCAGTGTCAGTGCAGTGCTGAGAATGATCAACCAACCAACAGTAGCACCTGAACTGTGAGGGTCCTGAACATTGCAGAACAGATTAAAGATTACTACTGGAGTATACAGATAAACAGACAAGGGACAGTCTGTAATTACAGAACTTCAAGTTGCATCTATAAAAAGAATTAAATATAACAGATAAAACTGTATAAACAAAGAAAAAAAATCCCCCCCCCCCCCCGACTATATCTCACTGTCAAAAATGACTAAGCAGAACTCTACTCTTCACCAGACACTCTAATTAATGAACACATCCAAGTCCTCATCCTGTCAAAACGCAACAAGCCAGGCAAGTAAAACTCTGGTTAATTAATTAACAGAATGCCAATCGTACACTACAGTACAGTACATTCGTCGGGTGCCAGTGAACGGCTTAGCAGTGCACCGTTACTCAAAGCAGTCCTGACAGAAAGTGCTCCCTGAATAAATCATGGCACATTTGGCTTTCAGGTTCTAAAGATATTTTTGGTCAGCCATGCATAGAACAGTGCATGGTTATTCTGTTAGTGTGCAGAGCATCTAAGGTAGAAATCTAAATAATACCCTAGAAATGCTCTCACATCACAAACCTCACTTATAAACCTTGAGAAATGTGTCTTGCATATTAGCTGCCATCTTGTATCTTATTAATTACATCATAATCAAAAACTGGCAGCTCCAACCGACCAACCGTGTAAGTTATTTAAATGTTGGTTTGGAGGTGGTATATTAACTGTATATACAGGCTACAGATCTTAGTATGTGCTATCAAACCAAGAATGGCCTGTAGATGGCGCACTCTATGTGGGGATAGCTTTTATACGTACAACAAGTATGACGTGATCTCCTGTAACAAAATCTTACTTGAGAAATGCCATGAAGACGGTTTCAGTATGACTAGTAAAATATTGGCGAAAATAAAAGCACCCAGATAGAAATGCCAGATTGCTGCAAAATTTGGGATGCAGTTCTCTCGCAGGCAGATGCAGTTTGTAAATGACTGCAGGTGTGGTCCGATTAGACGCTGGGTCTAGCCACAAGAGGGTTTAAAAAATTACCTGACTACTGTCCTACAAAGACTTTTAGAGGCTACTTTTGGGCAGTGTACCTCTTGGACGCTGTTGCTGTTGCTACAAATGCTGCGTACACCTGTCGCTACCTGGAACATTTATAAGCAGATAAAAACAAAATTGTTGTCACGGTGTTCTGCCTTTGATAGCCAGCCACTGGACTGGAATCGTACCGTCAACAAACCCAACGACAGTTCTGTTTGGGATCCACGGATGGTCAGGTTAGAATATGGAAGACTCGTGGAGAGTACTTCGATCCTGCCTTTGTCGTGGAGTGACACCCTGCCCCAGGTTCTGGTGTGATCATCGTTAATCAGGCATGTGTAGTAATATGAGAGTCACTAACAGATCAGGACAACCTGCAGCCAATTGTTGCCTCTCCCGGCAGGGCTTCCAACTTGCATTTTTTAACAGGATAATGTTTGCCCAAACACAGCAAGGGTTGCCCAGGATTGTCTCCAACAGACTGCATCAATTCCTTGGCCTTATTTTATCGCCAGTTAAAAATTGCGGAAATCTGCTCGTGTACAGGATCTACAGGTCCAGCTGCAACATCTGTGGGCAAATGTGCCAAAGGATACCACCCTGAATCTGTATGTCTTCAATGCCCAACCGTATCTCATCTTGTATAAAGGCTAGAGGCGGCTTAACAGGGTACTAGACCCTCGTCTCAATTGTCTAATTTTCTCAAAAAAAACCATACGATTTTAACCAGTTATATAAATCATCATTACATTCACACATATAAAGTTCAATTCATTTCCAACAAAAACTTTTTTGTCAGTGTTAATGGTCTAATAGATTCCGCTACAGTAACAAGAACACATTTTGAGCTTTAAATACAGTTCTAAGGCGTTAAAATAAACACTTTCCTCCCCAGCAAACAACCAGGACGAACTAGAACAAATTATTACCATCGTCTGATTTCTCGTTCACCATCGCTACGACCTCGCCAGATCGCTGTGCCTCGCTCTGGACTTTCTGGCCCAAAGAGAGAGGTTGCAGGCAGGGGAACGAATCGGATTTATGCGCAGAGCAGCCCGTCTCTGTCGGCTGTGTCACAACAGGGCCTGGAGTATGGCTGGTCGATGGCTCCCCATCCTGGGGTCCGAGCAGCGAGTCAGTCAGTCCCTGATGGTGGTCCATTTCCGTAGGCAATGATCCTGGTGTACTGCTTGTGGTCAGTATTTGTTAGAACAGGTGCAAATTTAACTCCTAAGGAAACAGAATATAATGGTCAGGCGGCTGTGGGCTGTGGGACGGATCAGAAACGGAGATGCACGACCGCTCTTGGCTCTCGGCTGTGAGGGGAAAACAGCATCAATCTCAAAAACCCTCAAAACCAAATACGAAATGACACTCTTTTCAGATTAATACATTAAAGACTGGAATTTCATTAACAAATACACTAGAGCTTGAATATACCATGAGGAAGGAAATATCACAAGGAAAATGGGTCAACACATGATAAGAACTATAAGACAAGGAGAGAGAAAATCTTAAATAGAGAAGCATTACTTACATAAGGATAAAGAATGGAGACAAATTACACGAGCACGAACCGTCTGGCCTTAAACACAAAACGGCAGAGGGAAAATGAACAAAAGCCTCAGGGAGGGATGAGAGACCATATGATGGAACAGGGGCATCACGTAGAGAGCCATAAGCACCTCGGAACCACGTGCCATGATATCAAATACAACATATAGCTCTATTAAACTTTATCACTACCGATAAGACTAACAACACAATTGCAATGTTGCAATCACGAGCAGCAGGTGAGATTTAATGCAACTGGCATGCACGATGGACAATGGGTAAACAGGATTAGGCAGCAGGGTCTAAAACAGGACCAAGACAGAATATACAGTGCATAACATGTTACACGTACCTCACTCACAATCACCTCGGGCAGATCCCATGTGCGCGCCTTAGGTAATTATTACTGCTCTCAAAATGGCAAAACATCCAAAAAGGGTGCTCGTACTGGTCCCAAAAGACTCGTTTAGTGGACGGTAAAGAGCAGGATGCAGAAGGGCAGCCTCCATCCAAGAGGCACGAGAAGCGAGGCAAAGGGGGCGGGGGAGGGAAAAGTGAATCGCGTACTATCCTAAGCAAGCTCTGAAATATTTATTCGGGAGAATATTTATGACGTGCGATTCGGGACGTAAAAATGTTCGTAGTAAGCAAACGCGTCACCGGTTGTTACTTTTGTACTCCGATGTCGGTGCGTTAATGTGTTCTTTGTGTGCGAGCGCCTTAAGACCAGACGGCGTGTTTAACACGAGTCAGTTGTTCGAGGTGTTAAAAAAAGGCATCGTATAATCTTTACAAGCACTACGTGACTGGAATTGTTTTGCGTCTTTTTTCCCCCTTACCCTCGCTTTGCGTGAGTAAGCTAATAAATAGGATAGTGTGGTTTGAGACAGAGCCCTTAACCGGGAGGATAGTCGAATGGTGTAAGACCATCAAACCTGGAAAAAAAAATTTTTTCGCCAAAACTGGTGGCCAGATTAGTGTTCATATAAACGAACGCTGAGTTTCAAAACGTTCGTTTGCTCATTTTTTTTTTGTAATATTAACGTCTGACAGAACAAATCGCCCCTTAAACAAAGCAGACGTCGTACTTGCTGAAATCTGAGTTGTTTTACGCCCCCTATTGAATCAAAGGCAGTACTACAAAAACAGCAACCTTAACGCAAAACGTTGTGCATTTCTTTTTATTCATGTTGCGCTTTTTTTAAACGTTGGAGCGTTGCTTCAAATCAGCTTTACTGTATTAGATTATATTCTATGTCCGGTCCGATCGCCACCCTGGGAAATTCACCGTGAACCTTAAACCAATCTTTCTTTGCACTGAATATCAGACTACACGTTTTGATGTTGCAGGTCCTCCCTGTGTCGCATGGGTTTACTCCGTGTGCTTCAGTTTCCTTTGCAGTGCTCGTCTTTGGACTGTGGGAATTAACATAAACCCACTGACACAGGGAGACCATGCAGAGTCCACATAAAACAGACTCAGACTCCTCCCTGGGACTGAACCCAGCATTTTATGGCTGCGAGGTGATGGTGCTACTCACAGAGCAACATTAAACCAAATAAAACAGCAGAGAGAAAAGTTCCGTTGGCACTCACTGGTCTACGGATTTCCTTTTTTAAGCAGCCGTCATATTTCATGTGCTAACGTAATAAATTGGATTGGTGGAGTCCAAATTCTTTAGAGATGGTATTGCAACCTTTTCCAGCATGATGAGCATCAACAACTCTGAGGTCTTTAGAAATCTCCTTTGTATGTGCCATGATACACTTCCACAAACGTGGTGTAAAGAGCAGACTGACAGCTCCCTGTTACTTAAATAAAATTTAAAAAAGCTGCCCACTCACACCTGATTGTCATCCCATTGATTGAAAACACCTGACTAATTTCACCTTCAAACTGCTAATCCTAGAGGTTCACGTACTTTAGCCACTCACAAATATGGAATATTGGATCATTTTCCTCAATAAATAAATGATCAAGTATAAACTTTGTCTTATTTCTTTAACTGGGATCTCTATCTACTTCTAGGACTTCTGATGATATTTAGGTCAAACCCACACAGACAGAGAGGATATGCAGACTCCTCACCAGGACGGCTCTGGGAGCTCCAATCTGGAATCCAACCAAAGGCCTGCATGCCGAGAGGCAGTTGTGCCTTCCGTGCCGCCCTGACAATCAGAAAAATAGGGGAAAACATTATAAACCATAACCAGGCTACCAGTGCCTTTAGCCCTCATAATCCTGGGAGATGCTCAGTGTCAAACTAGTTCATCTTATTGTATCAGGTGGCTGCAGGACCAACTATTAAACTAAGCACATCATGTAACGTGCTAAAAGCTTACTGTGCCTATTCTTGAGACTTGATAACTAAGCAAAAAACATTCAGCACCAGCCTTACATTCAGAACACAGCAGGATCCCTGTGCTCATTCAGTCTTTATAATCAACAGGAACAAACGTTTCCATTCAGCATCACTACATCCTTGCGTTGGCTCTTGAATGACGTGGCTTAGTTACAGTTGACAGAACGTAATTCCTGGCCTTCAGATGGCAAGTCATGTAGCATCTTTCCCTTTTCAGACCGTTGGATTTAAGCGGACATGAAACTGCACTGCTCAGCTCTTCATGGATAAAAAGTGTTAGGGCTAAACGACAGCTGAAAAGAAAGACCAGCAGGCAAAATGAAAGTGACAAGGCACCACTTGGCTCTATAGACGCATTTATTAAGCATGATCTCACCATTGAGGTATATCATGCACTATACAATCAAGCTGAATATTAAATACAAGCATTAAAATTGAACAAATGATAAAAAAAACAATAAAAGCAAATCATGTACAGCTCCTGTGTCATCACATAATCGCCATGTTACATTGGCGGGTAACATGGCGGTTGGTTGAGCAAACGCTGAAGGTCTGCCCTCGCAAGTTCACGCACGCACACGATCACTTGCTCATCACACTGAGAATGTTGGCCTGTGCGAAAGGGAAGAAAGTTCAACTTAAACTGCAGTTTATTTTAGATTGCCTTGAGGTTCTCCTCATTCCTACTCCGACCTTCCACTTACCTTGATGAATGATGAAAAACATTTCTCTGTAATGCTTTCAATTCTCTTCAAATCCTCCACCTAGTTAAAAAAAAGCAAACAAAGTATCAGGATGCACCACCTTGGCATTTAGACCGTGTTAAACACCGTGCTTTGCTCATCTCTACCTGTGTGAAGTTGCCGTTGATCTCCCTCCAGCCCAGGATAAGTTGGGCTTTCTTATTTCCGATGAGCTGCAGGCTCTTCAGGTCTTTGAGCGAGCCGGAGTTAAGCATCAGGAGGATTTTCTTTTTAGACTGCTCTAGTATTGATGAGTCTATCTGGGACTCCCAGGTCGTCTCGCCTTTACAGACGGTGTCTACATTCATGTTCTCCTTGCCCTCTCCTATCTATATAAAGGAAAAAGCATAAAACCTGTGACTTCAGTTTGATTATATAAATGATTTTTTTTTTTATCTCTCTTGCTTTTAGTTGTTCCAGATAGGAGCCAAAACATGAGAAATGACCTACACATTAGGCTCCGGTTTTACACCCGATGCCCTTCCTGCCATTTGGTCCAAACTTACAGAAACAGTCTAACCAATCTTGCAGTGTTGATTACCTTGCCTAAATTGTTACATTTGATTAGTTTGAGTTTGTTAATGCTGCCAACTGTGAGGTCCAGTTCTGCCCCTTGGCTCTGCCCAATCTAGTGAGCGACACGGAAGTAATTCAAGCACCAAGTAGCTTATAGCGCAGAAAAAAAAAAAATCTGTCTCGTTTGGACACATGATTTCAATGGGGTAAACTATTCAATAAATAATCATGCTTAGTTTCTCCGAGCATTTAGTTCGGTTATTTTTAAAATTGCAACACTACGCACACAACTCCTGGTTCGATTAGTTGAGCGTGTTTATAGTACTAACATTTCCTGTGAACTGTGGGGTAACAAAGCAGCAAAAATAATTCATTCATTCATAGTTCATTAATCATAATCAAAGAAAATGTACATTTACGGCATTTAGCAGACGCCCTTATGCAGAGCGACTTACTACTCAGTCTTACAATCCAAGCAATTGTGGGTTACGGGTCTTGCTTAAAGACCCAGCTGTGACAGCTTGACAGAGGTGGGATTTGAACTCTGGACCATCAGGTATGATGAATGAATAAAAAGTATGTGATAATATCGGAACAGTAATTTTTAAGATTCGGTCTCTGCTGATGCCTTTTGTCTGCACTCACATGTGCTGTGATAAACATCATGTAAATTACTTTGAACATAGTGAATATTATCATATCACCCACCCATAAATAAAAGGGTATGAACAGACATAAGAATGAGAAATTAGGTACAAATTAAGACAAAATTTATTTGTTTTATTATTTGTATATATTTGTAATATTTTTATATATATATTTTTTAATCATAATGTGCATCAGACACCTGGCCAAAGCCTAATACTTACTTATTGAAAGTTACATCATTAGTAGTAAAACATTCTTACTGGGTCAATTTAGAGTGACCTATAACCTAATCCATGTCTTTTGAATGTGGGAGGAATCCAGGGCAAGGCTGGGACTGATCTGGAGATCTCTGGAGGCATTAAAAAACTGAGATAAGATTTCACATTATTGTATATTACAAGTCATTATCCTCCCAAGTATCAACTTAAAAAAAACAACAACTAAAAAGCCAAAACCATTTATTATCAGTGATAAAAAAAGGTGTGTTTAAATCAAGCTAACCTGTTTCCGGAGCCGGCTCTTCTGTGTGTTGACAGTTTTAGGGTTATAAACTGTAGCATACTGCTGTGGCCCTGTGATTTCTGTAGAGAATACAGACAGTGTCACAAAACGGGAGAATAAAAACAGATTTCAGATATAAAAGACTGTACAGAGTTTGAAAATCTAAAGGTGAGCGAGACTGGTCCTAACTGGTGATCTGCCGGTCAGTCTCAGACTGCGCTGGTCACATTCCATTTGTGTACAGATCACGCACAGAGCACTGAACTCAGCTCAGCCATTTGCATGTGTACTTACGAGACCAGTGCTGACGCATATCAATGATAGTATTTTGTTTTTAATGCACTCCATTCTTAATTGAAAAGCTTGCGGCACAAATGTCCTAATGATTTAAAAGCAGTAGTAAAAGGACCTTAGGTTTGTTAAAATAATCATAAAAGGATCAAAATGCACTTTAGCTAATCAATCATAAATGAGTACTAATAAAGTTAATTACCTAGCTGAACCTTCCCTTTTTTAAAACAACTCGGTCATTTATGTTGCTAAACGTTATAGCAGGAATTTCATTATATACACCTATATAAGGTGCCATTTTGCCATTGTATGTTTAATTGTAGTTAATTTCTTAAAGGAAAATTTAAAACTTAGAAGTCAAAATAGTGAAAAACATATCACTCACAAAAATTAGAGGATACTTCAAAATGAAATGTCCCAGTGTATATGGGGGCCAACAAGGCCATTGGGAGGATATACAAACTCCAAGTCCAAGGTCAGGAACAAACCAGGGACCACACCAACTACTTGCCCCATAAGAAGATATTAAAAAAAAAAGGTAACGATTGGGGTACCTGGAGGAGAAATACAGCCCCATAAGGACTGCCACATGCTAATACATCCTATTTAGTAAGGTCTATGTGGTTTGAAACACTAAAAAGCCTTAAAAAAAAAGTTTATGGGAATAAATGAAAAAAACTGTACATATGAACGAATGAGGTGCAAATCAAAACATGCTTAAACGAGGAGTTCTGAAGAAAGACTGTGGATCGATGATGTTGAAGGAGGATAGAACATTTTTTAGATTAATCTTTCACGGTAGAATCTTTCAAGTAATCTTGTTCAAAATGACTAGTGCTTCTTACCCTGTAATGGGGTGACAACTGCCTGCTGCTTTTTGGGTCTGGATGCAACTGAATGTGTTCTCTGGAGTGGGAGCAGATCTCTTTTAAAGAGAGACTGACTGTTTCCTTTAGCCTCCTTTTTGTCTTTTACCTCACCCGGGCCTGATGTCAGCTTGTTTAACATTTTCGCCTGTTCCTCCAGCTCCTTCTGCTTCTTCTTCAATTCCTATAGAGAACAGGGATAAAATCAAAAATTGATGTCTGGAACTTCAAGTGGAACTGGAAGTTCAATAATCGTTCGAACCTTAAATAGAGTTGCATAGAACCAGAGGAATAATATTTGCTTGTTAATTTGGTTTATTTAAACGTTGCCATCAGCATCAATGGCTATTTTAATGTTACATCAAAACAAATCATACATGTACAGTCAGCTTTGATCAGTTCATTGTTTGGTTTCTTTAACGTCGCCATCAGTTGCCATTTCAGCAACGCACAAGGTTATATCAGAACTGGTTATATACAAACATGTCAATTTTATTGTAATCAATTAACCTATAACGCATGTCTTGGACTGTGAGAGGAAAGCCGGAGTAAACCCACACAGACATGCAGACTAAAAACAAAGGACCTAGGTTCCTTCTTCCTTGCTTGCCCACCAATTTAGTGAGATCAGTTAACCTACTGTTCAAACACAGAGTAAACCCATGCAGACAAGGACCCAGAGGGCACCAGTTGGGATCAAACCCAGGACCTGGAAAAAGACAATAAAGCATATACTGTGAATGATGTTCTCTCAGCCACTGACCTGGATTTCTTTGCGGGATTCGGCAACAGTCTTCAGGAGATTGAGTCGGTCTCTCTCTGGGGTGCCCACCATCATTTTCTCTAGAGCCATAAGTCTGTCTAAAACTGTCGAATCCGCAGGACTGCAAGGATCAAAGGACAGAGTCGGACCCAAGCAAACGTTCCTTCTTACAGCCAGGGTTATACAGATTATCACCATTTAAAATACACAATACATTCCAAAACGGCAGTTTTTACAGTTTAATTGGTTAAATGGTTTAAAAGAACTTGAAATGAAATTAAACTTTAAGGATTATTATACTACAGATTGGGTGGTTACCAGGATTGAATATTGCCATAAATAAATGACAATAGTATGCACATCACTACATCAGTTCCCTTACGAGTTACCTTTGTAGGTTATTTTGTACTTCAGCTTCACATTTGTCTGCCAAAGGAAGCTTGGGTATATGGAAAAGTGTAATAGTCTATACAAGACACACTTTATGCAGAGGGTAAAATGGGTATGCTTGTTCAAATGACACTTCCCACTTACTTAAACATAACATCAAGCCAATGGCTAGTTTAGAGAAAAATGTCAGCACTTGATTTTAAACAGTCAAAAAAGTAAAACCAAGTCATACCCATTTATGGCACTTTTTACAATCAACCTCAAAGCAGCTTAAAAAAAAGCAAAAGACTTTTTCCATATGATTCCAAAAGACTGAACAGGCTGTGATAAAAAGACCAAGGCATCAGCTGGACTAACATTCAAGGAAAAGCATCAGTCTAATTAGCATTAATGTTACTCAACGCTCTCTGCTACTACACAGTGCAACGATGCACCTGCGTAGAGAGTTTCTGGGCCTCTTAAAGGGCCAACGAAAACCAGGCAGATTCAACCAAGGGGGGTGGGGGGTTAGATTCGATTAAATAAAAAATGTATTTTGGTATATCCTCAGTTTATACAGCATTGCAACCTCTGCAGAAACCGTATCATTAGAAAATATATCTGAATTCATTTATTAATTGATTATCAATAAGACTCCCAACCACCCCAAATATGAGAATTGTCAACAAGATGACAACACCTGCTTCTAAGTGCAAAAACATTACCTGTGAGGTTGTGTGGGTGAAGTTGAGGGTCGATCCACTCTCTTGTCTTCTTTAAGCTTCTTGTTCCGAGGTTCAGCTGATCCCCCAGCATCCTCTCTGGCTCTTTTTGCTATTGATAAACAGAAGATCCTTATATGGTTGGTTATCAAACCCTCTGTTCCGATCCCAGTTCCAAAATTAGAGAACCAGGTATCCGTTCGATTCCACTTAATCAGTTCCCACGAAAGCATTTTAGATTTCAAATATGCAGGATGATCTGTACAGAATTACGTTTGCAAGCAGGCAGCAATCTACCAGGACAACATGCAATCTCTACCCAACCCTAGACCCTTAAAAATGAATGCATTCAAAAATTTTTTTTTTAAATGCTAACCATTAGAGGTGGCTAGCAGAGTCTCTCGGACGAATGGCTTGTTGATGATGTTTTTAGATTTGGCAGCAAAGTTCAATGCAGTGAATGTGTCAAAATAGTACTTGTACTCCGGGGCAATGTTTGTGATCATAACAGAATGGGCTGAGCCTCCTAGTGAGTCCTGCAGGAGACGAGTGAGCTTGCTGTCCCTGTATGGCACGCGGCCTCCAGTCCCCGTGTTTAGACAGTCGACTACTTTGCTGAGTGTAAAAAGGGACAGGTTGATGGCTCCACTCTCTTTTAGGCGGATTCCCTGGTTGCCTGTGCGGCGGTTATCCTCCGAGCCAGCCAGATCCACAAGATAAAGCTTCCCCGTTTGCTGTCGGTGAGGGGGAACGCGCTGACATTTCACCACCTGAAATGCCACCACACAGAAAACAATTCAGTACATCTTCAGTCATTCATAAAGTCGTTGTTCCCAAAGGAAAAACCACAACTTATTTCCTTGAACATTAATCGTCTTTAAAAAAAAAAAAAAATTCTATAAACAGTCATTTAAAATTCCCACCAGGATCGTGATGGGTAGTGCTTAAGATGCTGGACTGTGGACGTGAAGATCCAAGATACAGAGATCACCTACAGCCACCGGGTCCTTGAGCAAGAACTAGAATTGCACAGATTGATCGACCAGTGGCCAGAATTTGCCAATCTCCAGCGTGATTAGCCAATCAGTCTTAAATAAACTATTCTGTTCAGGTCACATGCAAAAAAGGAAGCATTTGATTTTGGTTACGCTTTTAGTGATACTTGGTGACCTAAATAGTATCCATAGTAGTAAATAGGAAAAAGAGACCTTAATAAGGGTTTAAGGGTTAGGTTTAGGCATCCATTTCAGACAAGACCATGCCGTTTGCATGGAGGAGGATTTCCAAAAAGGTTTGGCACAACAAATAAAACATTTAAAACAGAAGAGTCTCACTAAAGATGTGCAATTCAACAAAACTAAAAGGCAAAAGCCAGGGAGAGCACAGAACCAGACACCTTTATAAAGCTTTACAGCTTTAGCAAAGTAGTAGTTCTTTTCCATAAAAGTAGAACAAAAATTCTGTATGAAGTAACTGATGATTGGAATCAGAATCATTTAAAAAAAAAAAAAAAAGTATTTGGCTATGAAAATTGTCTTAACTAACAATTACTTGGACTAAACCTTTACTGCATCATTTGTTAGTTTGAGCTGGATAATGGTTATCTGCTAAACGATTAGACGAAACGGGCACGCTCTGCTAGCACTGGACTGAATCCTGTTTTGCCTTCAAAACCAACAAGGTGCTTGAAACACTCCCCAGAGTACCATACTGACATGGAAGCATCACGTTAAAACCTGAAGCTGCTCTACTGGCTTGAGATCTGGTGACTGTGGAGGCCAATTCAAACAATGAAAAAATTTTCAGTTTGCAATGATTGGGGCTTTGAGACAAAGCACATAAGATAATGGACTTAAAGGGAGGGACATGGACATCAACACTCCTCAGGTTATGTACATGGCAGTTCAGATTTAATAGTTGAATACACGTTCAACCCAAGTAAATGTTATGCTATCTTTGGTTTTAAATCTTGAGATTCAGAAAGTTCAGGATTTCTTGTCAAATATTGCGTACAAAAATGTATTTCGTATTAGTGATCAATTTGAATCCAATCCAGTAGATTTTTTCCCCTGGTATTATCAAGGGCTTGGCATTCTATGGGGATGCGTTTTATCCACAGTTTTGTCAGGATGGTACATCTCCCACCAAGAGAAGGTGCCTGTGCATCATGGTTGAATGTCCAACATGGCATCGCCATTTGATCATCTCTCTTTAAAACAATATTGTGTTGAGGTCCTGTTGAGCTGTGGTTTAATTTCATATAGTTTGTTGTGTTACTACTACATCCTTCTTGCCGATCTGACAGTGTAGAGAGCATCGGTGCAATACTCAGGTAGGCTGGGGCTTTTAAGCAATGTTCAATTGGTATTAAGTGTTAATTGGTACTGCATGCCTAAATGCACAGAGTTCCTGCTGTGTGATTGGCTGATTGGATACTTGCATTAATGAGCGGATAAAGAGATGTACCCAATAAAATGGCCAGTGCATAATGCACAAGATAGTCATCATTAGCAATTAGAACACCATTGTTCATTGGAAGTTGGGAAACCCTGAGAAGGCACATATACACACACTTTATGAACAATATACTCGTCTTGAATATCAGAACAGAAAGAGCATTGTTTTTCACACCACTCATTCCCAGCAGGCAAAGTGTGTGCAAGCGGTTTGTTGCAGGGTGAAAACTAATCTCAGCACCAGCTACCAAATCATGGTCTACCACACAGAGACCATGACCTGTTAAGATGCTTTAAGTAGAAAAAAAAACTAGGCGTGACTGATGAGGTTACCTTAATGAGGAGGATTGCGTGACTGCGGCTGGAACGCTGGTTGAGTTTTGTGGAGGCAGTAGTGCGGTTCAGGCTGGCGGGGATGAAGTGAGAATGAAAATCAGAGAAAGAGGAAAGGGGGGTTTGAGTCAAGCCCGGAATTACAATGTTTTTATCCTTGTCTTCTCGAATTGGCAGATCCTGAGAACTTGGAGACAAAAGGTCCAAAACCTGCAGAGGCAAAATAAACGAGTACAAAATAAATAAGATTCAGTCATACCGCAGCGTTTGACCGTTTTCACAATTCCTCGAATCTCAGCGTTTGTACAGATTTATTACATTTATATCATTCCTTATTATGGAATTCAGTGAGAGAGAAAAAAAACGTATAAAAAGACATATGACTGAAAATGGAGAGCGTGGAAATGAAAGCGAATATGATTGGCCCTAACAGGGCTGATCAGCCTTGTGCAATGGAATCTGTCTCTGCCACATTTAACTTGTGGAGCATGCCGGTGATAGTGGCTCAAACGCAGCAACATGAACGATGAAAATAATCCCTAAAATCCATTCAAAATGACAATAGAAATGCTTTCAAAAAATACAACCAATTTCATAGGACCGACTTACTGGAGAAATAAATTAGGTGATTTGTTA
The DNA here is from genome assembly GCA_034779995.1 of Parotocinclus haroldoi. Lineage (NCBI taxonomy): Eukaryota > Metazoa > Chordata > Actinopteri > Siluriformes > Loricariidae > Parotocinclus > Parotocinclus haroldoi. Next base: position 8,396 of record JAUZST010015618.1, on the reverse strand, counting down.
AAACTACCCAAACCTGAATGCAGAATAATTATTATTTCTAAACCTTACAAATGTGCATGCAAACACACTGCGACGATTTTAGCGCTCTGAACAATGACAAAAACTTTGTTAAACACCTGAACGAGTGCATGTAAGGCTGTGATGGAACAGTTTTTTTTTTTTACCTAGCATTATATCACCAGAGCTTACCGGTTTTAGACCTGAAACTATCCACCTTAAAAACAAACAAAAAAAAAAAAAAAAAAAACTGTGCTGATGACAGTTATGTGCTCAACACCACAGAAGGCATTACATAACAGCAGTAATACGGTTAACATAGCCCCACATGAGTGCTTATCTAAGTGTATGCTCTTAACATTAAGGGTTCTCTTGGCCTCTTGGCTGTGTTAACTTGTGGTTCTCCCCCTTTAGCCATGCTTCTATAGTTAGTGCTGCTGGAGCTTCATGCTGTACTGTATTGCAAAGATAAAGGAAAAGTGGCGATAAATACTGAACAAGAGCTACTGGCCAAACGACTGTACTAAAATCCAGCCTCGCCTATAGAGAGTAACAGCTAGAACTTGGGGTCAAGTGCTCCAGAGTACCGAACAAAATGTGAGCAGAGAAATTGCTAGTCACATTTAAAAAAAGAAGCGAGTTGGAGTTCTATGGTAGCACTGTACTGAACTGTGTAGGTGTGCATTATTTATAAATACCTTACAGAACTCGTATGTAAAACACAAATAAAGATGTTAGTTTGTTATAAATGTATGCCCATCAGCTGTCATTTTACAAAAACGGAATAACTCTTATTAATAATAAATTATTAAGTATCTAAGTAAACATAATGCTGGCCTGTATTACCTTTTCATTGTAAATTTCTAGATAGGACATGGTTACAGAGAACTCCCATTCGTTCTTGTTCTTCTCTTGTGCACGTACTAGTTGGAATACCTCACGAACAGCTCTTGGGATCACACCAGTATGCTCCTGATTTCCCAGCATGGTGTGGGTCTTTCCTAAAGAAGAAGAACACATCTTACTACAACTTCATTTCACATTTATGAGTAAAGAAATGGCTTTCTACTAAGCAAATATAAATTTAAAAAAAAAAAACTGAAGCCATTTAAAGCCTGGATGCAAAACACCAAAGAACATGCCTTACAATCAAGTGCTAGTCATTAGTGATATGTCTAGCCTGCTTGGTGTGTGTGTGTGTGTGTCTGTCTGTCTGTCTGTCTGATACCTGCACCAGTTGGTCCATAAGCGAAGACACTAGCATTTTGGCCATTAAGAATGTGGGGAATAATGGGTTTCACTGAGGACAAGAACACTTCCTGCTGTGTAGTTTGCTCTCCATGGAAAACGTCAAACCTACACAAATGACAAAGGCATCAACAACAATCCTCTAAACATAGCACTTAAACACAACGTTTGAAAAATATATTTTCTCCCTATCGGTCACCAGCATGCATAATAAGAGCAAGTGGTGGTGTTGCAGGGAGAAAATTGATCTTAGCACCAGCTACCAAATCTGGGTCTACCACACAGAGACCGCGACCTGTTAAGATGCTTGGAATGAAAAGAAAATGACAGAACGGGGCACATAGTGCAGGAGTAATTCACTACAGCAGAAGCAAAAAGTCATGAACCACTAACTGATATTGTAACGTCTCCATGGCATTCCTCCAGTTTACGATCTCCAACGTTTGAGGTCCCAGTCCTCTGACACAGGGCCCTTCGCCTTTCTCATCCTGCTTGTCCATATAGGGTCTTAGTCGAACCGCTACACGAACCCTTGAGGTTCGTTTAGTTGTAGAGCCATCATTCATTTCAACACGCTGTGCCATATCTAACATGAAAAGAATATCAAAGTCAATGACCCTGCTGATTCCATGACAAACACCCCCGGGTGTGTAGTAAACAAGAGCCACAAGTTAAATATGCAGTTTCTTATAAATATACCCAATGAAAACATCTAGAAACATTAAGAAATAGCTCAGGTAATCAAGCCCCCTTGGAGCCCCACATCAGAAAATTTGCAATTTAATTTCTTTAAATCCTTAATCCAGTGCAGACCCACCCTCCAATACCAAAGGTGTCCTGGTCAAATTAATAGCGGAACTAAAGTTATCTGTAACTTGAATTCATACACAAGCCCTAGTCTGCTGTAAATGACTTACTTCCATGGTCATCATGGTGAGAGGACCATATAACAATCTTCAGCAAACAAGGCACAATGAAAATGATTTAAAAATAATAAATGCATTCAAAGCTTACTGTCCATGCAAGCGGCTATGTGCCATTTTCAGTAGGGAAAATTATTTACTATTACGAGGTAAATATATGAAGAAAAAGTTGTTAGACTTCTGGACCCCAGAAAAAAAAAAAGAATACAGCCATCTTATATGATCAGTTTTACATTTAATCTTCTTACTGAGGCCAGCTTCTTATAAGAAGCCAACTTCAGCCTTGTTATATTCTAAAAATCACTGAACGCTAGCTCTTTCAGTTGCTAATAAACAAGCGTGTATCTCTTCAAAATAAATGCAAACACCACTGGTGTTTCCATAGACAACATGGCCGACGGCGTGGACGGCGTGCCATGGATTGCGGTCGTGTTTAGAAATGGTCCCAAGCGTCGGGCTGGAATATTCCAGCCTGACAACGACTGGACATAAGTAGGTGACTTTGTCATGTCAATGGACTCACCGGACGAGTGGAATGAAAGCCGGATAGTGAAAATACAGGGATCGACGTCTCCCTGTGGAACTGTCAATCGGATGGACTTAAATGTAAACACGCCAATGCAAGGTGTGAACAACTTAAGATATGGCAACATTTTGTATTTGTTTCATGTCAGTTTCCATCCATCCACAAGGGTGTAATCACAAGACGAGTGTCCAGAGCTAGCAATCAATATAGTCCCCAGTACATTGGTTGTTGCTTAATGAAACTGTATCGTTACACCCTTGTTTCCTTTCCAATTGTATAGCATCTCCAGGGAAACCATAAAATTAATATTTTTTAAAACTTTGCATAATACATGTAATCATTTTTGGAACCATTTCCTAAAAAAAATTCTAGCATAGAGTACAATTTAATTACATACATAAATACATTTTATTCTAAAATAAAATGTTATTTTTATTTCTTCCTCCCTCCTTGTATTGATTCCACACACAGACTGCGAGAAATTGAAAAATGGTGAAGAATAAAGATTTAGGCCTATTTATTATTTTTTTTCCCTCCCTCCTCAGATTTGTAAGTAGGGACATCTGAGAAACAAGCGATCAAAAAAAGTCTGGCCTTATCTGGACGTGTAAATTATTGTATTTTTTTGGTTTAACAAAATGCTAAGTCATGTTCCACACAATGGGTCCCACCAGTACATCTAGGCCACAAGGAGGAGGATTTGAATCTTGGTCCTCCCAAGGTTTCTTCCTTCTACATTTAGGGAGTTTTCCTTTCCACTGTCACCCTAGGCTCGCTCATTTTGGGATTGGCCTTATAATAATATATTATATGATATAATACATTTGTGGGACTGTGCAGGCCTAGTGATTAAGGTACTGGACTACAGCCCAGAAGATCCAGGGTTTAAACCCCAGCTCTGCCACAGTTGGGTCCCAGAGCAAGACCCATAAAACCCACAATTGTTTAGACTGTAAGAGCTGATTAATTGTAAGTCGCACTAAATGACAATGTAATATTGTAAAAGATGCTTTGAAACAATGCACCATCTATATAAACAAACCTGACTTTGACTACTTAAATCCTCCAGTTTGTGTTTAAAGTGAAACCAATTATTCTGTGTAGAATTCAAATCCAAACCCCGAACTGAGCAAAACACGAGCCTAATGGACTAGTGCAGCCAAGCAATCTCTTAATAAAAATGTAAACACCAAAACGGTGCTTGAACTCTACATCAAAACATTTAAACTGTTATGACTTTATCGGTGTATAAGCAAACTAAATAGCAATGTTTTCAGATTTCCCCTAGCAGCTTACTGCAGTAATGGCCTCTAAGAGGTAGTACAGGACTCGAGTGCTTCTCTTTGTACTTGGTCGTTTTTTGACCAGTCACTTACTGTTAGAACCGATAAAGGTGTCATAGATTATAGCTGTAAGCTTGGTCCTATTTAGTGATCCAGGAGTCCAAGTAACAAAAAGGTTCTGTCGGGCCAATATTCGGGTTTCCCAATGTGACCCACGGAAGAAGCATCACATTAAGCCCAATCTCGCCCCCGGTTCACACGAGATAAACTTCTGTATTTTATACGAACCTTACAGTTGATTTATTTATCGAGGATTAATTTGAGGAAATAACATTTTCATACACTCTTTACGGTTCTGTACATTTAGAATAACAAGCGTTTTAAGTTTATATTGAACTGCTAGCTATTCTTCCGTAAACGTGTAACATACTTAAGTCGACATAAAACGAACTTACCACTTTATAACCGACCTCAAGCGTCGTCTGTAATGACTATAACATAATAAAACCAAACCTTTAAGGACTTTCTAAAATACTTACGGTAAATAAGTAATATAAAGCAAACAAAACTATGGCGCGTGCACCCACAAATGCTAGCCAGGTTCAAATCTACTAAGACCCACCTTCTTCTGAGGAACCCGACCAATTATGTAAGACTTCATCCGTTACGGTGAATGTGGTGAATATCGCCACCTATCGTTAGAAGTGGTGCAAAAAATTGTATCGATGCGATAACAAGAAACCCGTCGAATAGGAGCCATGTTCTTGTTACAACTTTTAAAAGAAACTTCACTTTCCATAGTTTTTCACCACTAAATCTAAGAACACACATATTTCAACTATGCATAATGAGTATTGGTCAATTTCAGGCAACTGTATTTTCATCGGTAACACAATTAGCCAACATAAAATGTAAACAGATGGCTCCCGGTGGGTAGCACAACTGCTTCACAGCAAGAAGATCCTGGGTTCAGTCCCAGGGTGGAGCGGTCTGGGTCCTTCTGTGTCCTTTCTGGGCCCTTTCAGTTTGCATGCCCTCCCCATGTTTCGTGGGCTTACTCTGGGTACTCCTGTTTCCTCCCATAATCCAAAAGACGTATTAGGTTAACGGGCGTCTCCAAAGTGGCCCTTAGTATATGTGTGTGTGCCCTATGATGGATTAGCGCCCCGTCTAGGGTTGTTTCTGCCCTTGCGCCCAGAGTTGCCACGTGGGCACCTGCTGACCTGCGGCCCCATGTGGATTAAGTGAAAGATAGTGAATAAAATGTAAACACATGATGTCCATTCTAATAGCATTAGGACACAGAGGACATTATGACAATTTACCAAAAATGGTATTTGTTTTACACTGAACATGTAATATCTCAAATAATTTAGAATTAAACAGAATAGTAAAATTGAGATTGACCTTCTCAGTCATAATGAATATGATCAAATATAAAGAAAAAATAGAAGTTGCATTTTGGTCTTCCCATTGTGCTCAGAAGATCCAGATGATACAACTGAATATGGAATAGGTTCCATAATTTTCAGAAGTCGAAATATTACAGGACAAAAACGAGTAGTTTAAAGTCAAATATTATGGATTTTTAATATATAATTAAATAAACAATGAAATAATAATATAATATAATAAATAAAACAATATAATTTTAAATAAATATTTAAGGCATATTTTGAAAGGATTTTGATCATAATGTTTCAATGTCAGAGACCAGGAATGCTTCTAACAAATGCTTTGTTTTTAGTATAGGCATACACACCTTCACACACTTTAGACACACCAATTAACCTAATACGCATCTTTGGAATGTGGGAGGAAACTGGAGTACCCAGCGTAAATGTGGAGGACATGCAAACTATCTAACTATATCTAATTGAAGATTTAATTCAACCGATGGCACTTACCCGTGTGAGACCTTGTACAATTGTTGGGACATTACAATATTGTGTAAAAGTGTGATCATACTAGCAACTTACTAAAAATGTTACCATACAACTTATTACAGGTATTTCAATGAACCTCCAAGCATCTCCTGGACAGCTTGTTTAAGTTCACCTTTTACCACTTAATTAAACAGTATTACAGTTTTAAAAAAACCCAAAAAATAAAAACACTTTAAACAAAGGTTGGGTTTACTGCAGCAGAAATGGCAACTGTACAAGGTCACTTGTAAAAGGGTTACTTTATTAAAATATGAGTAATTTAAAGCATAAATATTCATTTTCTATGTACACCATCAAACCACTTCAAGGCACAGGACTGCCTGTTTTCACAAAGTATTAATGCTTTACAATTCTATACAGCTAAATTCTTAAATTCTTTTAAAATTATTCTTTGTCCATGTGCAAAATACATCTTATAGAAGGGAAATGTTTCCCTTTGTGCTAATTAATCTAACAATATTTTACCGCTGTATAATATTACTGTACAAGTAATCTATTTTCACCCATGTACATTATTATGTCTTGTGTTTAGATGGCAACATTAAAGGACGCACCAGCATATTAAAAAACTGTCCAAGAGCCTGAAATGTTCCTAGCTAAAATACAATGTTCCATCGTCACTCACGTTGATAAGACTGCAATTAAAAAGGAAAATGCTATCTTAAACCACTTCATGATTTCCAGCTCAGACTAAATGCAACACAGGAGCAGTATTATAGCCACTACACATTACACCTGGATACTGTTTATGTGGCGTAATCACAACATTCACAGAACTGAGCATGTGTAAGACTGCCTGAGAATACAAAATAACAGTCTTTTTGCAGAAGCGTTCAAATTAATTTTGTTTTCATCCCAGTTTGTGCAAGCTACATTTAATTTCAAAGCAAATGACACGTCTTCTACCAAAATCTCACAGTCAGCATATACCATTCAAATACTATTGTCAGTGAGTGACTATTTTCTATTATGTTCACTTACACTGATCAGGTAAAAAAAAAAAAGAACGTGTTGCCCAAAAATGGCAACATTGTTCACAGTAAAAACACCAGGTAAACGTATTGGCCTATATTAATTATTAGCAGTATTATCAAATTTTGTTAAAATATTCCCTTTGACTAAGGGGAGACTGCAGGAAGACTAAAAAAATCCAATTTTACAATTGCTTTTTGAGTTTTGCTTTGATTCCTTGGCCCACAAGAAATCCACAAATCTTTACATATGGAAAATGGTCTCATATTCATTAAGAACAAATTCAATGATCTGGTTCTGGAAGACCATGTAAGCGGTAATGTTGGCGGACTCCACTTCAGGCTTGAGCAACGTGGGTCCAAAGACGATAGCTATATTCTGAACACTCATCCGGTTCTCCTCTCCATGCTCAATAACACTGAAAAAGACGAGACAGGATGAAAGTGAATCAGCAGGATCCCAATTTCATGGAAAGAATTCCACAAATTCCACAAAAGAATGAACTGAACTTTGGTCACATAGGTTACATTTGATTCTTCGTTTAGAAGACAAAACCAGTTGTGTGGAGCTAATTTAATGCCTGAAATTCACAACTAGGTGGAATGTATTCTGTAAACATGATGCTATTTAGAAGCAAACCAAACCACCATCCAAATACAAAATGCATCTCTCTAAAACACACTGTTTTACAAATACAAATGGCTTTGTTGCAAAATGATGAAGATAATGATTTATTCATTCGTTCATTATCTTCCGCTGAATCCACACAGGGCCTGCAGGTGTCCTGTTCTACTAGGCAAAACTGGCTTGTAAAAATACACTGCTCACAAAAATTAGGGGATATTTCATTTTGGGGTATCCCTTCGTTTTTGTGAGCATTATACAAGTGAATGATGGAGCTGGGTTTTCTATGGTTAAGATGCAAAATAACCTTTTACATGAACATTCAAGGTTTTTGATCCACGTTGCATAAAATCAACAAATTGTAGTTAAAATACATACAAAATACAGTACAGTACAGCATATTATTAGGCTATACACATATTAAGATGTGGCCTAATAAATAATATAATTACCTAAATAATAGAATAACAATAGTAAATATAGTATATGTAGTATAAATAGTAGTAAAATAGTAAATACTATATTATACAACTATTAACTAACTACTAATACTACATATAATATGCACTATTGCTCATCTATTACTATTATTGTTTTATTATGTTCTTACTTATTAAACCACAGTCCTGGCCAAAAGTTTTGAGAATGAAGAATGAAGTTTACTGCTTCAGTTTTTATAATAGCAATTTGCATATACTCCAGAATGTTATAAAGAGTGATCAACTTAACAGCAATTAATTGCAAAGTCAATATTTGCCTAGAAAATAAACCTTTATCCCCCAAAACACATTTCAAATTCATGCAGCCCTGCCTTAAAAGGACCAGCTAACATCGTTTCAGTGATTGCTCCATTAACACAGGTGTGGGTGTTGATGAG
>JAUZST010015617.1:0-10133 GCA_034779995.1 Parotocinclus haroldoi | reverse complement strand
GAAGAAATGGACAGCGGACAGAGTTAAATATGAGGGGAGGCTGAATACTTATGACCATGTGATATTTCAGTTTTTCTACATGTCTGTTTTTTTCTATCAAGATGTGATGCTGATTGACCAACCTTTTTCAGTGGTGGAAGAATAGTTCTTTGTATTATTTCTCTTGGATAAAGTCAGTTTAAGTTGTCTAAGAAAATGTTATTGTTAAATATTATGTTTTTCCCAGGTGTAGCCAGTAGCACTTATCATGAATAAATTGAAGCAGCGGCCTTGTTGCACTAAACAATTAGTGTTCTCAGTTCCCAAACACTTATCGAATGTTATAGAAAAGGATTTTTCCTCAGCGTATATAAACAATAATGTTGTGTTATTGCTATAAGTGTTGATAAGTAGACAGAGTTTCACATAAAAAGGGATGTGACTTGAGGAAGCAGACGTCATTTTTGGATTCACACTAAAATACATAAAGGTCAAATCGACCTGTTTTATACCTGTGGGTTATAAAAATAAAAGATTATAATAATGTTAAGCATGATTGGTATGGGCTGTCGTACAAGTCCAGACCCCACAAGAGTTCGGGTCAGTGATAGAGTGCTGGGTCACTTTACGCCGTTATCGAGAGTGTCTTACGGCTGATACAACAAACGGCACAGTGTACTATTTAAGCAGCTATTTTTCACCCAAGGGCCCACCTGTGGCACTTTAGCAGCACTGGGACTTTCACCCTAAACTTTCTGGTCCATAGACTAGTACCAGAGTCGCTGAATCATCACATTACTCATGCAGTGGTCAGGTTCCGAACGATGAACACAAGATGTGGGAGGTTTTGTGATGCCCATGAAAGGAGGATTCCTGGCACCTTAAGTCTGCTTTTTGGCACCCTGGTACCCTGAAGGCGGTGACATCTGATACAGTATGAGCGTGTCGACATGAGTCCTTACTTTGTGTTGCAGGAATTAATCACAGAGGTGTTTACATTGTTATAGTTCGCTCTAACACTTATGTATTTTTTAACTCACGCATCGATCCACAGTCCTGTTTCCCTCCTTCCCATGACAGTGAAGAGTGATGCCACTGGCTAGACGGGGATTTAGTAACCCCATAATGGCCTAAAATATAGCAGACTTTGCGTCTCTGCGTGTCTCTCTGCCCACTCTTGCCCAGCCCCCATTCTTTTCTTGGCTATGACTCAGTATTTTGGAGTTTGCTCTCTCTTCCCTCTCACGCCTCTACTATAACAAGACGGTGACATCGTACTCTAAGGTGTTTTGTTGACTTTCTAGTCTGGGTGCGGCCCAGTCCGTCCAGCCTCCATACTCACAATTGGCTCGATGAGGGTGTAATTATGTGCAAAGCCCGGGCAACAGCACGGCTTGCTGTCCTAACACCTTTTATCATTTTTTAAAATCAGACTACGATAACAGTTCTGTTGCCCGACCTCGTTGCTGGGCTACAGCGCCCCTCCATCCAGTGTAGAGAAAAAAAACAAACAAAAAAAAAAGATGCAGCCATAAAGGTTTAAAAAAACTTAGTGGGATAAAAAGGTGCATCACCGTTTGCGGTTTTTTGTGTCATAACAACAAAAGTGTTTCATGGCACATATATATATAAAGCATGGGTTGTGGCTCATTTACAGTAACGGAGCCTAAAGCCGTGTGAATCAATATCTTAGGATATCCATTATCATGAATATTTTTGAGTAATCATGTTAGAAAGATCGACTGCGGCAATATATTGATTGCTTTTCCATTCTGATTTAATATGTTCTGACCTCTCTCTCTCTCACTCACACACACTCACACACACACACACACACACACACACACACACACACACACACACACACACACACACAGAAAGAGAAAGAGAGAAACAAGGCAGAAGGGCAGGATAAGAGATAGAACAAACATCCTGGGCTCGTACATATTACTGTCCTGGACACCTACATTTTCATATCCTGTTTCTAAGGGTGTGTGTGCGCGCATGTGTGTGTGTGTGTGTAGGGTTTATCTCTGTTACTTTGGAAAGCGTAAACTGATACGATGGATAGTATGATGAATAGCCACCATATGTTGATGTCGAGAATCGCGGTGTCAAACCGTTATCAGATTACACACAGGGGCACCTCAGCTACTTCCCATCATCCGGGTCACTTCGGTCACCGATCACAACCGATCGACTGTTCGACTCGAGAGTACAGAAGGGCAACTAGATCTTACAGTAAGGCCTTTTCACGTCCAGTACGCCCAGTGCGCCCAGTGCGCCCAGTGCGCAACACTCTGGAAAAACACGTCTTTTTCACATGGCTGCGTAAAAAAACCCCCCAGAAAACGCAAACGTAGATTAGTTTAGGAGGCTCTACTTTGTGTTTTTGTGCTCTGAGATGAACAGTAAAACGGTTTCATAAAGTCTGGGCGCTTTATCATATCATTCAACTTTTATTAAAGCTCAGATTTGCTGTAAGATCCATGTTTTTAGAATCAGCCTGTTGCTTCTGCTATAAGCTCTTACGAGCTGTTCTGCCCGGCAACCGAGCTCTGATTGGTCAGCCTGGTTTTAATGCAGAACACAACACAAATGAAAACTTTTACACAATTATTAAATGCTGCCAGACATGGTAATATCGAGTCATGCAGTAAATCCTGATCTTTAGTTAGGACCGACTGTCTGAAATTATTATTATTATTATTATTATTATTATTATTATTATTATTATTATTAGGCAATGTAAGTTTATTAGTATACATTCATACAAGAGGCAATTCAAAGTGCTTTACAGAATTAAAAATAATAATAATAAAATAATTAATTAATCTAAAAAAAAAAGTGCAATGTTTTTACATTTTATTCTTTTTCTTCTTATTATTATTACTATTATTATTATTATTATTATTATTTTAAAAAATATGAATATTATTATTCTTATGCATTATTTTGTCCAAAACTCCAGATCTACTTTTAATCTCCACTACACTACTTAATTTAAAATACTTATGCAAGACTGAAACTAGATTTATTTTTTAAAAATCAATCGAAATAGAATTCAGCTTGTAGATAAAGTATTTTCTAAAAAAAAGTGCAGTCTTTTTTGGTTTTAAATCTAGTAAGCTAAAGTCTCCGAAAAGTTGCCGAAAAGATCATTCTAAAGAACAGATATTTAAAAAATACACTAACGTCCTCTGGGGGAAACAGAAACAGAAGCACAAAAATAAAGAGACACAGCTCGAGCCTAAAGAGATTAAGCTGTAAATTTGTAAACATGCAGCGCTTCTAGGGAGACGTTTAATCTATTTACAGAATAAACAATCAAGTAATGTTTGGACAGCTGTGTAAAGGATTTGAATATCACAATAAAAGGTCTTTTTCATGAAACATTAACATCGTCATGTGGCTTTTACTGAGGCCTGGAAATAGCTGGGAGGTTTTTAAACAAACTCAGCAAGCGAGAAAAAAATGCCTGTAAAAAAACGAAGCCTTCAAAGCTTGTGTTTGGATCTTTATTTCACATTTTAACTTCGTTTTCCCGGGCAGGAGCGCGGTGCCCGGTGCCCATCCCAGAGGGCACGATGCGGGTTCATTACAGAGTTCGGTAGGAGTCACTGCCTCAGTGCTTGGGTATGATCTTCCAACCGGTCTCACCTCCCTCCACCTTCACCTTCACCTTTTAGTTGAGTTTTTAAATATTATATTATTGACCGTACATCGGCCTTATTTCTAAAAACTAAACTGTTTAAAGTTCAAATCCCGACCCTTTACCTTTATCTCTCTCATCCTCAGGTGATTGTGATTCTATGGTAAGGTAAAGAAAATATTTAGGAACGTAACTCTTTCGAGAATACCACTTGCTCTTAAGGAAAGACTTTAGGTCTAAAAAATAAGCTCATTCTCAATTTGTGTAACTCTTTTCTCACGAAATGTTAAGAACAAACGTTCAAGAGCTTCCCTCAAGTGCTGTGGGCTCACGGCTCCGGAAACCTGCATGCCTCGAATTTGCATGTTCTCCAGATGTTCTTGGGTCCTTCAGCTCCTTCCTACGTTCCTACAAGTCGAGCGTTAGGCCAGTCTCTAGAGCTGCCCGACGTCAGACAGTGACAGCGTGAGTCTGTGACCCTGGATTGAAATCAGAGGGCAAGAACAACCCCTGCCACCCCTCCTCTGGGCTGACCGAAGATGCCATGCCCATGCCCATGCCCATGCCCATGCCCAGACGGCCTGCAGCGAGTGGCTTCCCTGGACGTTGAGTCGTTTAACGTACAGAAACGCGATGTGACTTGAACTGGAACATGCGGGCATAGAAAGGGAGGTCCGGGGGGCATCCTTGATTGGCGGGGTGCCAGTAGAACGTAGAAAGTAATCTCATCACTGCGAGAGAAAGCAGTTCTGACAGCAAACTCGATCAGCGTGTTTTTACATGAGCTTTAGTAATTGATGTAATTCAAAAGCCCGGGGTCGACATCGATCACTTACTCATCCAATTTCCTTGTTATTCGCGTACTTCATTACGTACGATAACAAAGTGCACCCGTCTTCGCTTTTTAAATCAGTTAGCCTCCCCCCCCGATCCGGAGTGAGCGATGCACTTGGTCCCTGGCGCCGGGCGTCTTCGCCGCTTCTGCAGGTCGTCAGTTACCCATAATTCTGTCCTTCTGTTTTGGCCCCAGTGCCGCCGATGATCTTTCTTCTGTTAGGTCTGCTCAGAACGATGAAGGATATCCGGTTACAGGTGTGTGTTTGTTGAATAACCTGATTGCCGGCCTAAAATCATGTTTTCTTTATTATATTAGAGATGTACAGGTGTACAGCGATATCCGATTTCCCACCGCGAGCTGCCGCCGTAACAAACGGCATCCGCTAAAGCTCACTGCCACAAATCCAATCTCGTCTTGAGTGAGTGTGTGTGTGTGTGTGCGTGTGTGTGTGTGTGTGTGCGCCTCGGCGTCTCGTCTCCACCTACAGCCATCGCTTCCGTCCTGGATCAGTCATGAGCCTGAAGTATTCCGACTCCCGGTTCAGAGGAACTGACATTTTTTAAAATATCAACGTTAATTACTAGAAGATTACTAGGGTGATCTCTCTGCGCTCCCTCAGACCAAACCGTCCTTGATCAGTAACTACACTCCAGAGTTACATTCAACAAACACAGCTTACAAACTTGACCGTACCAAAAAAAACAAGCCTCGGGTTATAACCAGGTCCACAAGCGCCGCCCGCTCCCCTGGCCTCGGAGGCACCTGGGATGGACCGTCACCATGGAAACGGGGATGGTGCTCAGACCAATCAGGTATTGAATGGACCAAAGGTGAAAAAAGGAGCACCCAGACTCTTATGAGTCCAAGATCCAGGCTCTAGCACGGTACGGGGTCGGGTCCGGACCCTTGCTTAAAGGTCGTTTACGCCTCTGTGATGCGGCATTAATGCAGAAAAGTATTTTAGAGCAGCATGAACTGCCTTCGGGACGACCTCTTAGACCGGGGACGTCCCTGCACTTTGTAACGAGACAAAACCGAAAAGGTTAGGACTGAAATATTAGGGACTGCCCCTAATCCCTGGGGATTTTAGGAGGTGCGTGAGGAGACGCGTGAGGAGGCCGGAGAGGCCGTGTCACGCTCGGCGTAAACACCGTAAACAGCAGGCATATTTTGTGTGGAACCCTTTCAGGTCTGCGCCAGTGATGACAAAGCGCTCCGTTTGAAATAAACGTGTTTAATTCTCTCGAGGCGTTTAGACATTGCTAAGAGTCTCCGGCGCGACGCCGCTCCGTTTCCTTTCTGCTCGGTCTCGAGTTTAATCCTGAGCTCTGGATTCCAGGTCGGAGTCTGCTTTCTCTCACCGCTCCGTTCTGTTTGAGCCTCTCTAAAACCCCTCTGTTGTTAAAAACACGGCATAAATAATCCGGGACCGAACTGGAATCAAAGCTCTCTGTTCACTGCGCTTCCCTCTCGTGTAGCGCCCGCTGGCTGCAGTGCATTATGGGATCACCTGAACTGCTGGCCTAATGCACAGGTGGGAGAGGTGATCTACCAGCCGTGCCCCTCCTTCTTCATGGGACAAGGTGAGCTTCTGTTTATGTTTTTTTTTTTTTTTTTTAAAGTTTATAGCTGTATGATTTATTCATTAGTTTGGTTTTAAACAGGGAGGTTTTGTTTGTTCAGTGTATATTTGCGCTTCGTTTGCTTTACTGTTCTATTTATCTATATGTTTATTAATTTATTTATTTATATATCTATAAATAAGTCTGTGTTTACTGTCAAATTTGTTTATTTTTTTTGTTTCATCACATTGAGTTTCCTTTTTTTTTGTGGTTTTCATCATTACTTTTTCCTATCAAATTTTATTTTCTATTTAATGTTTTTAAAGTTTATGATCATTTGCTTTTGATTCATCGTTTAATGTTTTTTTTGTTCTGTGTTTTTGTTAAACTGTTAAATTGTGTGCGTTTAAAAAAATGAAATAGTCTGTTTATTTATTTATTTATTTTTTAATAACTTTTTTTTTTTACTTAACTGATAAATCAGTTCGATTTCAAGGTTTGGTGCTCAGTGGTCATTTATTTCTTAATTAAATTGCATATGTTTGTTTTTATACAAAAAATTCATGAATAATGGGAAAAAAAAACAAATAATGGAGTAATAATAAAAAACATTATGCTAATAAATATTATTGGTGGTAAAATAATAATAATCAAATATAAGGGAATAATGGGAAAAAAAAGATAAAACAAAAACTATATGCAAAAAAGATGAAAAACACAAATGGAATATTATACGAAAAAGGAAATAAAATTTCACAATGGGACGTAACAAAAAATGAACAAAAAACAAATCATACAAAATAATGAATTATTTATAGGTAAATAAATAAATAAATAAATATATAGATAAATAATAAAAGTCAAGCAAACAAATATTCACAAGAAAAAAACGTACTTATTTATTTATTTAATATTTTTATTGTTAAAGCTGGGTGTTTAGTTGTGTTTAGAGTTTTTTGTTAAAATAGTCCTTAATGTTTTTTAAATCAGTTTTTAATTGATGTTATTGCTTGGGAGTTTTTTTTTTTGTTTCATTTGTTAAATTATTCTATTATTCTATATTCTTAGTTTTCATTAAAAAGGTTTTTTTTTTCGTTGTTTTCATTTGTTTTTTGTTAAATTGTTTGTTGTTGATTTATTTGTTTTGTTTTGTGAGTTTTTTATTCTGTGTTTTGGTCTTAAATTGTGATTTATTTATTCTGTTTTCAGGATTTTAAAAAATGATAATTTCTTTCTTAATTATTATTATTTTTTAAATCTTTTGTCCTGTTTTTATTGGTTTAATCGGCCTGTGTTTTGGGTTTCACAGGTTTTATGATCCTTTCAGGGTTTTTTTTTAAATCTCTGTTTAATATTTTTATCTCTCTCAGCTGTTTCCACTTTTTTCTTCTAATCATTTACTTTTTTGTTAAACTATTTAGTCAAATATTTCTCTCTCTTTTTTTTGCAGTTGTGTCTTTTTATTGTGTTTTTTATTTAGCGTTTTTATCATGTGTGTTTTAATTATTTGTTTTGTTTTTTCTTGTGAAATTGAGTTAGTTATTTTCTGTGTGTTTTGGTCAATCATTCTGCTTTTAGAAATCATTTGTGATTTGTGTAACCATTATTTGTTTTTGTTCTCTCTTTATTTGCCTAATCGGTCTGTTTTGGGTTTGGTGGTGTTTTTGTTCAAATCTCTTGCATGCCTGGTCGCCCCCTGTGTAGAGTTTGCATGTTCTCCTCAGGTCCACCAGGCGAAGCGCAGATTGAATCTTTTTGTTTTCGGGTTTTCTGACGTCTTTCGTTTTTTCATTTGATTTTTTTTTCCCCACAGGAAGCGTCAGGAGAAACTGCACAAAGGACGGCTGGTCCGAGCTGATCCCGTCGTATGAGCTGGCCTGTGGAAACATCCCGAACGACACACTCAGTGTTCCCTCAGACTCGGTGTGACACACACACACACACACACACACACACACAGAGAGAACAGGGTCTGGCTTACGTTACTCAAACGCCTAAATCTCAGCACAAACCTTATGCTGTCTTTATGGATACTCTGTGTGTGTGTGTGTGTGTGTGTGTGTGTGTGTGTGTGTGTGTGTGTGTGTGTGTGTGTGTGTGTGTGTGTGTGCGTAGGTGTCACACGAGTACTTCATGTGGGTTCGGATCATGTACTCTGTGGGATACAGCATCTCTCTGGTTTCCCTCACCTTCGCTCTCATGCTGCTCTGCATGTTCAGGTACAGTGCTCCAGGTGTGTGCTTTGCAGACTTTGTGATCTTCTTTTGGAGAACCGCCCCCCTGTAGTGAAGGAGCTCAGAACTTTGGACAAGGATAGCCCCGGACAGGTCAGAAACAAGTCAGTACTGGGGCACTGCCCTCTGCCAGGCCTTCAGACAGGCAGACAGAACCGGGGACCAGCTGAGGGAGCTCCTGTTTGATGGGAGGGGCTTATGAATTAGGCGCTATTGGAACAGAGACAGGAACTAGGAACTATTGCACTGTGCATGATTGAATGGAGACATGAACGGGAACCTCAGAGTGCTCAGAGGAACCGAAAATGAACCAATGTCTCCAGTTTAGGGAGTTACAGAGACCCTAACTAGGAACCACTGACCAGTAGGAATAAATTAGGAACTCCTGCCTGATGAAACAGAAAGCTCCTGTCCAGTCAAATGCAAACATGAACCAGGAGCCAGTGCACTGCGGGAAAACATGAACAAGGAGCTCCGGTCCAGTGGAATGAACCTATGTTCTAGGAACCCTGTCAGATTCATGAGTCCTGGTTCCCAGTGCCGAGTCTCCCAGGATCCAAATTGGTCAATCACGTCTCGGCTTCCATGATGCGTGATTGCGGCTATGACTCGTTTCTGGTTGAGTCGCAGGGCTTTGATGGCGCTATTATAGATATCTGCTGTACAGCGACATCTCGTGGCCCTAACTTAGATATGCATGTGCTTTAGGAAACGTTTCCTGCCGTTAGAAAGTCCAAATAGCTCTCTAAAATAAAGTTAAAACAGCAGCCCGTTCACAATGAATGTGAATGGATCACTATATGGTGTGAGTGGAGGGTGAAGGTAGGAGCAAACTGTCACCCAGAGCCTCTAATGTTCTCTTCACTCTCAGGAAGCTCCACTGCACCCGCAATTTCATCCACATGCAGCTCTTCCTGTCCTTCATCATGCGTGCTGCTTTCATCTTCGTCAGGGATGTGGTGTTACACAACTCACGGGACTACTACCGCTGTGACTCTCACCCGGTACACACACACACACACACACACACACACACGCTTAGGGTAATACGAGCGTGTAAATATAAAGGATAGCTGTTTGTCAGACTGAATGTCTTTGTACCGTCTTGTGATCGAAGTAGGAATCTATTTTGAAAGGCTTTACTAATTTTCTTTGGTGTGTTGTTCTTAGCCTGGCTGCAAGGTGGCGCTGTTGTTCTCCAACTACGGCATCTTGGCAAACTACAGCTGGCTGGTGGTGGAGGGTCATTATTTGCACAGCCTGATCCACCTGTCCCTGCACTCGCCGAAAAAACGCCTCCACTGGTACATCAGCCTCGGATGGGGTATGGCACACACACACACACACACACACACGCACACGCACACACGCACACGCACACACACACACACACACACACACACACACACACACACACACACACACACAGTTGTTCAGGTATTTAATACATCAGTATATCAGTATCTGGTTTTAAATTCTCTAACTCTGATGAACTGACCGAGCATAATTCTTTTTCTATTTCATTTTTGAAAGGTCGCCAGCCTTGTCACTTGCACCTCTCTGAAAACTCTGCAGGACTTCATTTCCTGCTGTCTCGTTTCTTGCAAGCCTTCAGTTGGGTGAAATAAATAATAAACGAATTTCTTTTCCACTCAGGGACACCCATGGTCATCATCATCATATGGGGCGTGGCCAAATACCTGCAGGAGGATGAGGGGTGAGTCTATACTATAATATAATATAATATAATATAATATAATATAATATAATATAATATTCAATAATTTAATATAATATAATATAATATAAAACAATCTAATATAATGTAATATTAAATAATATATTATGATTTAACATAATATAATTAT
>JAUZST010015616.1:0-10133 GCA_034779995.1 Parotocinclus haroldoi | reverse complement strand
TGTGTGTTTTTGTGTGTGTGTGTGTGTGTGTGTGTGTGTGTGTGTGTGTGTGTGTGTGTGTGTGTGTGTGTGTGTGTTTCATCGCTTTAAGCAATGGCTTCGGATATTGCGTGGGTCCTCGTCGACAGTGGGTTTGGCAGCCTTCGGGAAAAATCCACGACGCGTCCTGTGACTTGTGACTCGCCCTGTACTATACAGTGCAAAAAGCCACATCGTGTGTCAGGCGTTTCGTCAGCTGAGCCACGAAAATACAAAACACACTTCCGCGCGCGCACAGACCCGAATCCTGACCCGTTCAACGTTAGGCGCAGAAAAAACGGCATTCGCTCAGACGGTGACGGATCCAAATCACGCCGTTGAGTGCGAACGTCTGAGGCGCTCGTGTTTACTACAGACATTCTGTGCTTGATTTAAATTGCTCCCAGAGATCAAAGCTGCAGACCCGACATTTTTGCACGGAAAGGGACAAGACAATAGAGTCGTCATGGAACGCTGGAGGAGCGAGATGGAACCTGCAAGGAAAAAAACGGAACCAGGAGGAAACCTAAAGGAAAAACCTTGAATCCAGAGGGACTGGACTGGACCAGGCTTGAACCAGGTGGAAGAAGGGCGAGAACCCGGAGGAACACGACCGCTCTTCGGTCACTTTGCCACTGTTATCGAACCACGAGGAGAACCAGAGTTAAACCAAGAGGGTCAGGAAAATACCAGGATGGCGCTGAGATCAGAGGGAGGGAACCCGGAGGCACAGAACATAGCAGGGATTAAACTTAGGAACAGAACCACAAGGCGGAACTGGAACTGGGGTTTTACCAGAACGGGACAGAACCAGGATGAACCCGGATCACAGCGAGAGAACCCAGAGGTGGAACCGAACATGGGATGAAACCCAGAGGAATGGAACGGAGCTGCGATCGAACCCAGCCTCAACAGGACCGAAACGGGTTTGAAACCCGGAAGAACGGAACCGAACCACAGACTTGGATGACTCTGGCCTCGCGTCACAGCGAGGGAACCCAGCGCAACGGAACGGAGCTGGGACGGAACGGAACGAGCATCGTCAAGATGGAATCCTGGAGAACAGGATGGAGAAGAATGGGAGGTCAAGCTAGCGGATGTTAACGTCGTCAACCTTCCGACCCCGCCCATTTCAAAGAGCGACCCGGACGTCTAGTGCGTCTCCTGCTTTAAAGATCGAGCATTATTCAGGGACTACCTTTACTAAAACAGCCCGAGGACAGAGAGCAGCTGGAACAGTGTTTCGAAATGTCAAATTCAGCGAATCTATTGTGCCTGGGACTTGTTTGGTCACAACGTGAACGCGTGAAAAGGGTCCAACAATTAAGTGTGGGAAGCCCGCCGGGACGGTACCCGATAATTACCCCGGATTGTGTGTGAAAGGGGCTTTGGAAAAAGAGAGAATGTAAGGAAGATGAAAGAGAAATCGACATTAAAAGAGAGATGAGGAATAAATGACAGGCGGATGAGGAGTATGTTTATACATATTTATATTTGCAGCATTTAGCAGACGCCCTTATCCAGAGCGACTTCCAAATCATACGGTCTTACAATCCAAGCAATTGTGGGTTAAGAGCCTTGCTCAGGGACCCAACTGTGGCAGCGTGGCAGAAGTGGGATTTGAACCCAGGGCCTTCTGGTCCATAGTCCATTACCTTAACCACCACAAACCCCGTTCGTTTTAGAAATAATACTGTGTAACGCTCACATCAGTCCACAGTTTTGTTTACCGGCTACACATCAGATCATACATGTGGCACAGAGCTCCCCCCTCCCCCCCCAAAAAAAATCCCCACCACCCACAGTGCCAATGTGGCGGCCATATGCTTAATTACGGGCATGGAAAAGGCAGCCTCATTCATTAGCGCCAGAGGTCTGCTTCCAATAACGGCGAAATCTTTGGGACAGAGGTAAACAAGAGAACCCGACAACAAAACGAGCGGGAGGGACGAAACTACAAACAACAAACCAGCTCGCAAACGCAACAGTGTGCGCTTATAAGTAATGGCAGATGTTCCAAAGGGCCTCTGCAGTCAAAGAGAAGCAAAGTCGTTTTTGGGTTTGTTTTTGAAACGCAATCCGGCGAGGAGCTCGTTATTATTCTTTTTTTTTTTTTTTTTTTCCTCGCAGAGATTCGGTTTCACAGAAACGGCCCGACGTGAAACGTCACAACTTCTCTATGGGTCAAAAAAAAAAAAAAAAAAAAAAAACCTAGAAGAAACGACTAACCACATGGGAACAATCTGTGAAATTTCTACAACAGCACTCGTTAACTTTACACGCACCAGCGAAATGTAAACATTTCTCCTCTGCGCTGCGAGGAAAGCCTTCGCTCTTCTCTTTCACCAGGTTTGAGTTTCTCTCCGGTCAACGCTTGGACCGTCCCATCTCGCGGGCACAAACTTTTGCGCCGTTCTGGCCACGTTGCTACTCGACGTGCTAGGAGTATCATCAGTGATTGAGGAAAAGTCTTTTGACGGGACCACCCCAATCGGAGAAGTCCACAAGGGCACATCTAGGACCACGGAAGAGATTTTTTTTGCTCCAAGCTTTCGAGCAGAATCACAGAGTCTCGATATTAAAGTTCTGGATTACAGAAGCCAGCAGTTATTCGAAGACGTTCTGACAAAAGTTGCCCAGAGCGAGTGCGCCTTGAATTCTTACACTTTTAAAACCCGTCCGCCCGTCTTTCCAATGCGGCCATTACTTCTGGGGCTGACCGTGACATAGCGGACCCAAAGAAAGCTTTCATGTTGAAGGTGTGTCACAGGTTTTCGTTGTGTAAACGTAACCGAATAACTCCTCGGCGAAGAAAGCCAAAGGGCTCGCCGGACGTCAAAGGGTCGCCAGGTTGATGAAAAGAAAACAGCAGTAAATCTCTCCCGGTCCGGCGTGGTGTAACAGGAGAGGCAGTGGAACCGCTCCACAGGAAACTGAGCCCAAACTCGAAACCAGATGTGTGTTTTTTCACACTAAAGAATAGAGAAAAGGGTGTGGCCAAAGAAAAGAGGGGTGGAAAATAATCCACTACCCAACGTAAAAAGTCGTTTTTGATTTTTTATATTATAGCTTCGTTATAGGCTACGGTCACGTCGAGTTAAACAGACCAACAAAGTATCGGCGGTTGTCCGGCTCGTGATGCGAATGATCAAATCGGACCGGGACCTGAGGAATTTGAGGCTCAGGGTAACGCTTTGAACTCTTTGCCCAAATCAAATTTGCCCAAGCTGGATGCTGGATTTTAACTTAGTAATCAGATTACTCGTAGCATGCATACCAGACCAGGTACTTGATTCTAATCGGTTTTCAGTCTCCACGGTTGCCAGGTCCAAATATTTTCAAGACTTGGCCTAATTTTCCATTGACTTTAACGTCTCTTTGCTTGGTTTTCCTCACTGGATTTGGCAACCCCGTAATTAAAGGTGGAGAACAGGTTATAGAAAACACTTTGTGGAGACTCTGAAATGCAGTACACACACACACACACACACACAAAAAAATGAATCATTTTATTTAGATAGTTTAATATTCAAGTTTGAAGTTTATGTCACATATTTCCGCCAGATCATTGGCTGGTTGCAAAGTAGAAATCTGATTATCTGATGGCCGACAAAATCAGATTTCGTGCAGTTATCGGATTAAGCGCATGTAAACACACTCACTGTCAGGTTTCGCTTTTTTTTTTTGTTGCGCAAACGTAACCTTTTGCCGAATTTTAAGCGGTACCTCAATCATTGCTTGGTTAATTCTAATTTTTCACAGTATGCACACCCCAATTTGAATCGAATTACACTTGCATCTGTTTAAACTGTTCCATTCAAGATCATAACCGCAACGGTTTCAGACCGCAAAAACGTCCTAAAGCGCTTTAATGGGTCACCAGGATTCCCAGCCGACCACAAAATCACAGCAGTGGCACAGTTTATTACCGATGCTGCCCTCCTCTTGGTTGATGGCATCCTAATCACCCCTCCCAACCCACCCCGAGGTCTTGGCAGCACATAAAACGCTCGGGAAGCGCTTCGGTCGAACCCGAAACAACAGCTGCAGCCAGTGCGGGGGTCAGACAGGAGGTGCAGACACGGCCTGCCTTTTGAAGTCTTACTAAGCCCTAAAGCAGGGCGTCATCTGCTCACGGCTGGGGACACACACGCCACTGCCAGCTTTGTTCGCGTATCGAGTTGCGGCACTGGCCTCGGGTCCTCGGGTCGCGTCCTAATCCAGCGAGGAGATGGCATCGGCGCACGCGCCAGCCTTCCACTCGAAGGAACTGAAAGACTGAGCACGGCTCCACTTCAGGCTGAATCTAAATCCCTCCCAGATGTGGGGGCCTCTTTAAGAGCCCCTCACCCCCTTCTCGAAAAAATCTACAACACGGGCATTTCTAGCCCGTGAGACTTTCGAAAGGGGTGAGCTTTAACCTTCCAAAACGGAGCAGTACAATAAAGGCAAAAACAAAACAAAACAAGGTGCGTTTGGTCTCCTGGCAAGGCTGGCACCAAAAGTCCAGAGCCACGCCTGAAATCTTTCCTTTACGGTCCTGCTTATTTAGTTGCATTCGCTGGGTAGGGCCCTACAGGTATTTTTATGGGTACGCCTAGGCACTGTGTCTCTCAGAGTGCTGCTCTGTACATCGCAACCCCTAATTAGAGTCCCAAAGCGTTTACAAACGTTTTCTCTCACCTACGAGCTTTTAAAAGGCACCGTGTCATGTCTCGTGGCTAGACTGCGGTGGCTCAGCCCCTCCGAGTAACGCCGCGTTAACGCCGCAGAGCAGCGGGAAGCCTGGTTAGAACCCTGACTCGACACGCACGCCGGCGTTTGGGAACAAAACCCACATTCTCTGCGGAGGCGCTTTAATTCGGTCCTGTAATATTCGCTCGTGTCGATTTTCTAACCTTGTCATTTCAACCAGACAGCTAAATTGACGATGATTACAGGGACTAGGAACGTGTAAAAGCAGCCACACTTTGACGACGCGCCACTCGGTCGCACTGAGGCGCCCCACGTCGCTCCCACATGGCAGTACAGCTATTTGCTAGTCAGACAGATCCCGGCCCTGCGTCACCTTGACCAGGAGAGGGAGGATAAAACCCCCCCGGCCTCTACACTCCCCACAAAAATGAGAACAGAATACAGCGCTGTCCAAAAGTCTGAAGCCAACATTAGATTCGTCGATGATTCGAGCCCCAGATTTTCCACTGAGCCTCGATCCAATCTGTGTGAGCTTTAGGATATGTTGGCCTTATCGGAAAAATGGTTTCTTGGCTGCTACCCGCGTCGTGGATTGTACAAAGGGTTACGCTGTTGCTCAAGCGTAAGGGGAGATCGCACTAAATACTGCTGAAGCTGTTCAAATACTGCATGCAGACTCCACTGTATATTCTGCTTATATTCTAAAAAAAAAAGACAGTCGTATAGCCGTATAGGTACATCATCGCTAAAACAACTTAACATCTACTCTAAGGGTGTCCTAAGACTTTTGCACAGTACTACGTGTGTGCGCATGGGAGTCCATCATCGTTTTGACACTTTCTTTTAAGCACGTCGTTCGGAATCGCTCTCACTTCCCGTCTCTTTGACTCACGCTTGCCCACCCCTGTTCCTGTCCTGTTCAGTTTCGGACCCCGAGGCCGTTTTTGACACGGACACAACTCTTTGGTCCTTGCTGTGAAGTTCCTCAGGCGGGCCAGGGGCTCGTACACGGGGTCAACGGTATACAGTTCAAACGGAACAAAACACAGTCGGTGGAGAAAGTGGAGGCAGGATCTTAAAAGGTGGAGATGTTCAGGGACGAGTTTGTGGGCAGACGCGCCCTAGAGCGAGCAGTTAAAATGTCACAACTATGATCTTAGAAGATTGGGACGTGTAGGATAATGGTTCGCTTTAAGATCAAGCCTCTCTGAGGTCATAACAGGCCTTAATAACAGTTCTTAGGGTAAACTTTTTTGCCCATGATAGCCTGAATGGAACGTTTCAATCCAGCCGAAAAAAAAATGAAACGGTAAAGTCGAGCAGAGTTGAGCTAAACAACCAAGCAATGGACGGGTCGTACCTCAAAATAGCCCTGCGATGGGCTGGCACCCTGTCCGATGTGGAAAAGGGGACGCCTTGCTTTTGCTCACAGACCACGCAAATTTGTCTGTAAGCACGTTTTCGGCTTCAAAGCACGGCTTAAAAAAGCACCATACGCACGAAAGGTGTGCATGGACCGGCGCTTAAGGTTCTGGACGTTACACTCAAAGGTGCAAACTGTTAGGAACTTGAGCAATAGAACCTTAAAATCTCCCGATTGTTGATCAAAAATCCGAAATTTTCGCCCCTTTTTGCAAACACAAGCACCAAAGGATTTTCAAGGCATTCTGGGAAATAAAGAGGAACCTTGGAATTTGGGCTTGGACCGAAATGTAGAGTTTTCTGAACTTGCATATGGGGCCCGTCTGTGCCGGTTCGTCCCAAACTTTAAGTTTGAAGAGCCGGAAGTAAAAAAGATCGGAAAACAGACAAGTGATTTTTCGGTCTCGAATTTTCCTTTCCCTTTGGTTTAAAGATTTCCATCTTTTGTCGCCCCCCCCCCTTTTCCCCACCCGCTTAAGCCTGCTGAAAGACCTGGGAATACACAAACCCGGTGTGTGTTGTTTTTGTCAAGTCCCATATGCGCTGAATGTTTTTTTTTTGTTTTTTTTTGGCCTAACAATTAGTACAGCTGGAAAACGAAACTTGTCCAAACAGCAATTTTGTGGATCCTACTGTATTTGCTGTGCTCTGACCCGGGCCGGTCCTCTCGGCCGCGATCCTGGAGTCTCCAGTGAACCTCCTGGAGGTTCAACGAACGCAGGAACGAGGAAACGTATCCTAAGCCTTGAAGTTCAAGGCCGTGAACCAGGAGAAGATAACGATCTCGGTGAAACAGGAGCAGATGAAGAGGTCTCTCTCAGCAGGAGTTTACGGTGCGAGCACGGGGGTTAAAAAAAAACAAAAAACCAAAAAAAAAACACAGATGCGCTGAGACAGTGACATTCTTGGGTCCGATACCATCGCTTAGGCCTGTATCAACACGACGGGGATGTTAGGGAACACAGATTGGTGTGAAAACGGCCCTGAATGCATCTCCACCGCAGATCCTCTTCAAGAAGAGCTTTAGTCGTTTCTGACAGACGATACTTTGTAGGTACAAAGCAAACGCAGCCACAAAGGGTACGAGAGCGGTGCTTAAAATCCAATTATGTGCCTAAAATAATCCTCCGCAATTACGTCGCTTTGGTTGAAGGTACGAAAGACATGGCCTTGAGGGGACCACCTAGGGACGAGCATCTGTACCTAGATCTTTTCGTCTGCGATTGGCAAAAAAAAAAAAAAGGGCCATTTTTAATACCCCTGAAAGAGCACAGATAATCCCAGATATTGATCTGATCCAAGGGTTTGGTTTGAATTCTAAAGAAGTTGCTTACTTCCATTTTTTTTCTAAGCTTGACAGACGTTGCTCCATCATCAAGGACGAGAAAAGAAAATGGTCGTACTAACAACGCGGACTAGATAAAGGTGTTTCGCTGATCTGATTTAATACTGTGCTTAAATACTTCATGCCACTCCAAGCACCTTAAGGAACTAGTCAGACCGGCGCAAATTTCTGCGCATCTGTCATTTTTAACCGTAATCAGTCACAAACGAAAGCTTCAAGGAAAGCTCCTGATAATCTGGTTCTGTCTGTCTGTGTCTCTCTCTCTCTCTCCCCGTC
Organism: Parotocinclus haroldoi; assembly: GCA_034779995.1. Lineage (NCBI taxonomy): Eukaryota > Metazoa > Chordata > Actinopteri > Siluriformes > Loricariidae > Parotocinclus > Parotocinclus haroldoi. The sequence continues at coordinate 2,377 of JAUZST010015616.1, read as the reverse complement.
TCTCTCTCTCTCTCCCCGTCTCTCTCTCTCTCTCCCCGTCTCTCTCTCTCTCTCCCCGTCTCTCTCTCTCCCTCTCTCTCAATTTAGAGCGACCAATTAACCCAATGCAAGTCTTTGGACAGTGGGAGGACATGGGTGGATCTTGAAGCTGAAATAAGTATAAAAACACTACTAGAGCCTGGTTGGTTAAGGCCATTTCAGGATGGCTTATTATTAAAGTTTAGTGTAGTTACTCTCGTTCATTATCTAAAATCATCTCACCTACACCTAATGACCAGCTCAAGCTTTGATCCGTCATGGGCTAAAGAAGCACAACCAATCATTACTTTGATCGAATTTAGAGCAGAGTTCGGCTGAAACCGAGACCCTCTCACATCCTCCGTGTTTAGAATCGATGGGGAATTGTCCGAATATAAAGACTTCTGTTCGTCGTGGTCTGGAAAAGGTTCAGACCTGAGCGCCTTAAATTGGCACCTTTCATCCAGCTGCCAGCCGACACTCATAAGAAATGACGTGCCGTCGGCTTCTATTACCTCAAATGCTTTCGTCCCATAATGGCCCGTGGTCTTGAATCCAAGAGACAAACGGTTTCAATTGCATTGCTTTCGATTGCTTTGCCTCTTTCTGTCAGGGCAGGCAGGTAGCTAACCGTGGCTTCCAAGGTGAACCAACATTTCATGAGCTCAGTGCACAAAGGCTTGGTTAGTCGTTTAGTCTGCTTGTTTAAGACGGTCGAAAAGAGCGCACATGATCACTCGGCACGAGCCAAGACGTAAACACAGCGTCCCGAAGAGCACTGGGCCATCTGAGAAGCTTTAATGAAAGACATGGTAATCTTCAACCTTTACTCGGCGAGTCGGATAAGAAACGATGCTTTTCCAAATAACTGTTTGGGGAAAACGTGCTTAAAAGGCAAAGAATTTTGGAGCCTCCAATCAATGGGGCAGAGAGGAGGGTAGACTCGTCCAAATCCTGGCTCGGAGGAGATCCTTATGGATTCGGTCCAGATTTCGGGGAGGAACGGAGAGCGAGGGGGAAGGAGTAAATCCGTTTCATCACCATGCCTGTGCTAAATGGGTTGGATGCATGAAATATGAAAGTTTTGCTTTCGGGCTCGAGTGGCAAAAGTGTCCAAGAACTGAGCTGATCATCAAATGATGGAGAACTTGATCATGGTGATCCTGCAGCAGCTTGTGGATGGAAAGCCAGATTGTACGTTACACAGCTCAGACATTCCTAGCATTAAATCAAGACAGACCAAAAAGGGAAAAAGGAAAGACAAAATGACACGGCGTTTCGGCACAGAGGACACCAAGATATTTGTCTTAAGATGGGTAACGATATAGGGTCGTTGTCTCATTTCTCGGTTCAAAACTCTACACACATTCTCTGCATGATGGCCAGTCCAGTGGTTTTGGGTTGTCTTGTTGAGGAATGAATAAAGAAGATGGAAAAGATTAAAGATTGCTCTAAAATCTCTGTATTATAATACAGTGCTTTTCTATTGTCATTTTTGAAAAATGTACTAGAGAAAAATGCAGTCCTCTCATCCGCAACCCAGAATGAATCACAAACGAAATGTAAAATGTAAAAATCACATGACACGCGATCCATTAGTATATTTAGGAAGGTTTGCAGAAATAAGTCTGTTCCTCTCGCAGAAGTTATTTTCTTTCAGACGGTCAACAAAACGGGTTTTAAGCACTTAAGGCTGTGTTCTGCACTTTATTAATAGGCTTTGTCAAAAACCAGTTTGAGTCTAGACCTCGAATGAGCAGCCGGAGGTAAAGAGAATCTCTATGATGCCGAAAAAAGAAACCCTGATAAGAACCAAACCAAAAGAACCAAGATTTCCCGACTCTCTCTCTCTCACCCCCCCCCCCTCTCCCCGTCTCTCCCTCTCTCTCTTCCCCAGTCTCCCCCCCTCTCTCTCCCACCCCCATCTGTCTCTCCCTCTCTCTCTCCGTCTGTCTGTCTCCGTGTCTCTCTCTCTCCCTCTCCGTCTCCCTCTCCCTCTCTCCGTCTCTTTCTCTCCGTCTCCCTCTCTCTCTCTCCGTCTCTCTCTCTCTCTATCCGTCTCTCTCTCTCTCTATCCGTCTCTCTCGCTCTCTATCCGTCCCTCTCGCTCTCTATCCGTCCCTCTCGCTCTCTATCCGTCCCTCTCGCTCTCCCTCTCCGTCTCCGTGTCTCTCTCTCTCCCTCTCCCTCTCCGTCTCCGTGTCTCTCCCTCTCCCTCTCCGTCTCCGTGTCTCTCCCTCTCCCTCTCCGTCTCTCTCTCTCCGTCTCCCTCTCTCCGTCTCCCTCTCTCTCTCTCCGTCTCCCTCTCTCTCTCTCTCCGTCTCCCTCTCTCTCTCTCTCCGTCTCCCTCTCTCTCTCT
>JAUZST010015615.1:0-10133 GCA_034779995.1 Parotocinclus haroldoi | reverse complement strand
GAGAGTGTTGTGTTTGTGCGCGCGAGAGTGTTGTGTTTGTGCGCGCGAGAGTGTTGTGTTTGTGCGCGCGAGAGTGTTGTGTTTGTGCGCGCGAGAGTGTAAGCTTCCAACTGTGATCTCAAAAAGTGAAGTAAATCAACTTTATGTTGAATAAAAAATATCTTATAAAATCTTCCCACATTTTCTATATCCGATGCCACGTGTTTCTATATTAGATCTTTTTTTTGGCTGTTTACTAATTTGAAGTGTTTTTGACTCCATTGATATTTTTTTGTTTGATCTATATGATCAAATTAGATATAAATCACTAAAGTGGTAGCTCGATATCCTAATGCTTCTCTATTTGACCAATTCGGACCTTAAACGAGCTTTAGAACATGTTTAACCCCTAGATTCGATCAAACAAATCTGACTTTGAACATTGATACAAACTATTTAAGTATTTGTATGCCTAAAGGTGGGTCTGTGTGTGCCTAATGAAGCGGATTCTGACTTCCACAACCAGTTCAATCAAAATTCCAGTGTCAAACTATACACCAAAAGGCTGTAGACCATAACTAACCAGTAGTACATTTTAAGGTAAGGCTATCACAGTCTGGCCTTTTTGTTTTAGAACCCATTTGGCAAGCTACTTTTAAGGAACCTCCACTGGAAGATTCAGGAATGAACATGGAAGTATCTGTTTTACTTTCACCTTAATAGGCTCGGATCTGTATTACACCAAAGGGTGTTCGGTTCCAACTGACTCCAACTGATCAGATTAAATCCGTTTATTTAACCGACCATTTTTCACCTGACCTGCCAACCAGATATCTATCGCTGCATCTTGCTCATCGTCATAAAGACGTACTCGATGCCTCTGAATACCACCGAATTCATTACCGTCTCGTGTCCTTACAATCTGGCAGCTTCAGTGGTCAGCGCAATGTTAGGCTTCCAGCACATGAGCCATTGTGCAAGATGGATTGTTGCCCTAGTGCCCTGATGCTTTTAAACAGCATACTAGATGAATGAGCTTCATTACTTAGGAATGTGCTGTGTCATTAATGAGTGTCGTTTTCTTATGTTTGAAATTAGCCTTCCTGCTGGCATTTCCTGTTAGTGATGTTTAATCCCCATTAAACCCAGTGTTCCTATGAAACGCATCAGTGTGTCGTCAAGAGTGCCTTTTTCGCTCTGCGTGTGTCAGCCCGCGTTGTTTATTGTATAAGCACTTGCGTGTGTACGAATATCTTTCGTGTGCCTGTTTGTCTGTTAAGGTTTTTGGTGCATGTTGATCGAATTGCTCGACTTTTTCCCCTCCCCAGGGCTGTTTGGGACTGATATACACAGTTTATGTCGACAGTCTGAACTTCCCTCTGGAGAGCCTGCTGGCCAACCTCCTCACATGCACTGTGCCTTCAGCAGGAGGCTCCCAGGTGAGATATTACTTACCCAAACAATTCCTCAAATGCCTTTAACTCTTGCCAGCGTGTAGCTTGGGGCCCACGACGGGGCTCGCACGGGGGTTGCCAGCCCCACGGAGGGTCAGCAAAGGTTAATTTGTTCACTCGGCTGAGGACCTTAAGCGTGGCTGGGTCAGAGAGCAGGCGTCTCGTCTCACCCCTCATATTTTAACTGGAGTGTTGGGAGATGGTGAGTGGTAGCTGTTACAGGCTCCTTTTTCAACTGCTGTGCTGTTGGGCGCGGATGGCATTTCACGCTTCTCTTGGCCTGTCTTTAATGAGAGAACTGTAGGCAAATGATGACCATGTTACTATAAATGGCATGATGACAATACAGATTCAGTCTGGAAGATCTACAGTAGGATGGATATGAAGTCTTTTCTGATGGCACGTCCTGCCGGCTCACTGGTGGAATGGGCTCATGTTGTTTGCACTTGCGGTTCAACACCGCGCGCTTCACTGCTTGCTGTGGGTGCTTGGCGCCAAAGATCCAGGTTTAATCCTGATCTTGAACTCCACGTTTGAGGAGTTTGCCTGTCCTCCCGTGTCCGTGGGGGTTTACTCTGGGTACTCCGGCTACCTTCCGCATTCCAAAGGCATGCATTAGCTTAATGCTAATAAATTGGCTCAAGTCGAATGTGAATGAATAAATTAATAGCACTGATGTAAACTTGGTGCTGGTGTGCTCATTAAGCAATCAAGCAGCGAGGTGTTGTACTGCAAATTTAGAGCCTAGTCACCCAGCACAGACACCATTTGATTTTGACCGAAATGAGTTTCTTTCACTTGCATATATCCCAGATTTTTGTCCCTGACAGAATCTATGATTTTATACTATAGACATGAGGAGTAAAGATGGTACGTCTCTAATTGGAGTTAGTCTTGTGTGTATAGTGTGTACCGTGTTCCCTCGCCACTTCGCGGTTCACCTTTCGCGGCCTCGGTGCATCGCGGGTTTTCAAAACATACGAATGGAAAAGCTGTATCGCGGACGTTCGCTGTTTGGCGGGTTTTTGCGCATGCAGAGCTCCTTTTTCGAAGGAGTGTTTTAGTACTGTATGCAGTACCGTATAAAGGTACGGTACATGCCCAGAACAGGGTGGGAATGGTTACTGCCCCATCCCCGCTCTGCTCGGCGGACCAATACCCGCACACGCTCACTGTCACCTTCTAATTAATTCCACACACCTGAATCTCATTCACTCCCCTCATTACACACCGTATATATTCACTCCTCTCTCACACTCCAGTTGCTAAGTCCCCTGGGTTTTTCCCTGACGACTATCGCCTCTCGTTTTTCGCTTCTCGCCGAACCCTTTTTTGATCCTGTCTGCCGAGCGTTCCTGGTATTCCGACCAAGGACCGTCCTGAACATTAAAGCCTGTTTTCCGGAGCGCTGCGTTTGCCTCCGCCATTGTTCACGCTGCGTTACAGTTATTAAGGGAATGGGAAGGGTTTATGTAGTGTAAAAGTGTGGGGGAGGGTTTTTAAAGACTTAAAATAGTGTATAAATGCGTAAATAAATATAACGTCCCTACTACTTAGTTTTTCGTGCATCACGGGTGGTCCTGGAACGTAACCCCCGCCGTAAACGAGGGAACACTGTATTTGTGGGCATTTCTGTATGTTCTGTTGAATACAATTAAAAAAAAAATTATTCCCAATATTTGTATAAATCATAGTCTAGAATATGCAGGTAAACATAAGCTGACCGATCATTTAAATAACATGGATTTAAATATTACATATTCAGGCTTAGTTCATCCCTTCATTGTAGCTTTTTGAATATAATCCTAAAGTTGTGAATATTGTTTGATACCCAGTGGTGAAAATACACGGCGCAAGGCTCATCATTAGTGATGAAGTCACAGCTAGCAGAGTTTGCACACTCACGTACTGGAAACCTGTCGAAAGAACGCTACCCGAGGCAAACCTCACATTGGACCCTGGCCATGATTTACAGGTTTTATGCCAATACATTTCACAATTCCCCCCGCAGTCATTATTCTTATCAGTTACGTAGTGCATCACACACATCCCAGTTAACGTGACTGAAAAGCCCCAGGAGTGGTACAAACTTGCTCTTCGGTATTACCGAAAGTCAGAACTTGGGACCCATTCTTGGATAACTCGGGATTTCCTTCATTTATTTCCACCTGTTGTTAAATTGTCAAAGAATTCTCGTATTTATCATGTGCCACGGTGCAGAACCATGCTCTTAGGTCTTACAAAAGTATTCTTTATGGCTGTAGACAGCTGACATGCGTGCCAGTTTAAATTTTGGGAAACCTATGATTTGGGGTTTGCTGTGTACTGCTAGTGAAAATGTAAAAATAAATTTGGCTGTGATGTGGTAGGTTGGAAGTAAAAAAAAAAAGAAAAAAAAAAAAAGAAATGGATTCAACAAGACTTTTAGTCCAGCGTCTTTTTGAACCACTACGCTTATATGGTCTCGCTTACTTAACTTAATATTAAGGTTAAAAAAAAAAACTGTTTAAGTATTATGCAAAGAAGAGGGTAAAGTGGAACTACATTGGGTTATTTAGCCTGTTTTTAGGGGATTGGTACTTTGTATTCTGACAGGGCTATAGCTGGATATACGTATGAAAAAGAGCAGTTTGTTCTTTGTTATTGGCAGTGGCTTAGATGCCTATCAGACAGGCATGAGGGCGTTGTGATCCCTGCCGTACCATGTGTGATGGACTGAACCCAGTGAGTACCTGGATAACCTTTGGATCTCTCCACAGCCCTGACCAGTACAATCAGGAATTAATACAAGCAGAAGATTCACTGTTTTTTGTTAATATGGAAAAACATGAACCGTCTCCTTGCTATTTTTTTAACTGATTACACAGTAGACACAAACGTTTATGGACGCCCCTTCTAGAGGTTGAGCTCGTTTGTGACACAGTCATAATATAATGCATTCGTTTCTTGATCCACCATGGAAACACGGCGGCAGTTGAATGGGTTGTACTGATAGCCCAGTGACTCAGTAGGAAATATTTCTAGGTTTCCACTTTCTGTCATTAAAGCCAGTAGAGAATTGGTTTGCCAACTTTGGTTGACAACTTGGCTGGCTTGCACAGAACCTTGACCTCTACTCTGACCCCTCGAAAATGCTCTGGGGTGGTAAATTGAACCAGGGCTTGCTAAAAAAAAAAACTTACTACAACCTGAAGCCTCACGATCAACCTCCAAAATTTGGTGGAAAGCACTATTAGAAGAACTATGGCTGTAGAAGCAAATGTGGTGGGCCAACTTTCAATTAATACCCATGATTTGGATGTAATGTTTTGGGTGTCCACAAACTTTTGTCTGTGTTTTTTGTATTGCTAAAATGATATGAACATGGGAGGAATAATACATGTAAGATTTTATGGCTTTGAAACCAAAGCAATCATCTTGCTCAGAGCGTCCATTGCTTTGTAGAGATCAGCTGTTCTATTCTAAACACTCACCGTCTGAACATGTCACTTGATTTCTCCTTTACATACTCGGCACTGACGCCGCTCTTTGTGCCCATGTTTTACAGAAACTGTTTTCTCTTGGAGCTGGAGACCGGCAGCTCATTCAGACTCCTCTAAATGACAGCCTGCCAGTGACCAATAAAAGCGTGGCACTCCTTTTCCAGCAGCTAGGTGGGTCTTTCACACCACACAGAAAAGCTCCACATGGCTTACTCTGCCCATTTTTGTGGCTCCGTCTTTACCCAAACGCGCTTCATCTCCTAATTCAGTTTAATCTGTCTTGCTGTGACGTGTCAGTCAGTTTAGCACAGCATTTAAAATGTATCCTTTTTAATCGCACAGCTCAAGATTTTCTGCTTAGGGTGGCTCATGGAAATGAGAGCACACTTGGGTTGCTTTTCAGTTCTCCATGGATATTTCCAAATACACAGTTCATCAGATTGAAAGTTAATGTGTGCATGGGCTGAAAAAAAAAAAAAAAGCTTTCATTGTGAATGTAATCTTTGTCATTAGTTCTGGTAACGGTTAAAAGGCAATTAAGACAATTTCATTACTATGGGATTGTTGTTCTTTAGCCGTTAGAATGTTCTTGCTTTGGTGACTGTGGTGTTTGTGGTATGAAGTTTGAACATATTCAACATTTTTATTCAATTCTAACTTGAGAGCAACTTGGAAGATCCTAACGTCTTAGGCCACTAATAGACTTTTTTTTATTTATCATTTGCTTTATTGCAGTACAACCAGAAAAAGTAGGAAATTTGTGGGCGGGATAAAAAAACCGCGAAAATCTGATAAAATGGCTACCACGCGGGCTTAATTGGCAAGTATTTAATGGATTTCTTCTTCCACTTGAGCAATAGCAGCGTCAAGCTGCTTCATCGAGATGATCTTTCTAGAGTCCAAAGACGTTTCGGAAGGGTAACAGCCAAGAAACCACTTTTTCAAACGGAGAACGGGTTGAAAGACCAAGATATTGAGAGGCTCACAAACATTTTAAAGGAAATCCATGAAAAAGAGTATTATGGAGTGACAGATCCAGGCCATAATAGTTTTCATTCAGTTCAGTTTTATTTCTATAGCGTTTTTTACAACAGAGAATTGTCTCAAAGCAGCTTTACAATAATACATTATCTAAAAGGCCTATCCCAAGGTGAGCAAGCCTAGGGTGACAGTGGCAAGGAAAAACTCCCTAAAGCGTTAGGAAGAAACCTTGGGAGGAACCAAGACTCAACAGGGGACCCGTCCTCCATGGGCGGCCTAGATGTTAATAAAACAAATACTAAATGTATATTAACCTATAGGAAAATGTGTTTAAAATAAATAAATTGTTAATAATATTTAAATGAGTAGTAGAAAAAACAAATAATAATAATAATAATTCAAATTATAAAACAAAATTGATTATGTGATGAGTCCTTGGAGGGAGGTCCTATACATTTCTACTAAACACACGCTGCCAGCGTTTATATTTCTTCAGCGCCATCGAGCAGGTCTAATTTAGTAATTGCAGAAGCTGCAATTTCCTTTGCTCTAGTCGAAACAGCCACGACGTACACAATCCCTGCTGACATAACCAAAAATAACCCCCCAAAAAAACAACCGGCACCCGGTTCTAATCATTATCACTTCTCGTGAGAAGAGCAAAATATATTCCCGAGAAAATAATAGAAGCGCACAGGGTCCTCGGGTGCACGGTTCCATTATGCTGTTTGTGTGATCTTTGCGCAACGCCCACTCTTGAGAGAAAGAGGATAATCTATTACATTTCAGTAATCCATGTTATTTTATTGACTGATGACAAACCCGGCCTTTGCAGCCTTTCCTAGACATGTCGGTGCTTGATTCGCACGAACGTTTCTTAAGAGAAACCAGATTTTTTTTAGTGCTTGTATATAAGGCGCATTACTACAACCCACTTCTACGGCGTTAGGATCACGTTATTTTTCAGCCCGGGGGATATTATAAAAAGTGGATCTTATAAAACTCTTGAGCTGAGTGAACATGTACCGTCAAGTTATTGGTTCGAAAATAAGCCGTGCGGGGTTTTAGGGATTAAAGATGAGCAGCTTGAAGTAAAACATGAAGGGCTGAACAAGCAAGCAAGCGGTGCTGTTAAACCGATCAACATCAGTTAACTTTACCCAGCGACATCTTAGCGATCATAACAAACTCATTCTTTCATTGTTTTCTGCTAAATCCACATAAGGTCGTGGGTCAGCCGGTGCCCTCTGGGCGCAAGACCAGGAACAACCCTAGATGGGGCGCCAATCCTCACAGTCTCACACTAAGCTCCACTTAAGGGACACCAATTAACGCATTTTGGACTGTGGGAGGAAAGCGGAGTTCCTGGAGTAAACCCACGTAGACACGAGGAGGACATGCAGACTCCACACAGAAAGGACCCAGACCACTGCACACTGGGCTTGAACCCGGGATCTTCTTGCTTCGAGGCGGTAGTGCTACCCACTGAGCCACCGTGCCGCCCTCATTATAAACTGTGACAGAAAATAAAGCTGCTGCGGTAAAAAGCCAATCGTTGGTGCAGATCCACGAGCAGAGGGGGGAGTTAAAGAGGTTCAGAACAGTTCAGAACAGCTCTGCTCGTTCTAGTCTACGTTAGTCTTATATTTTTTATAGAGTAGCATTATATACATATTGGCATTTGGGGGTTGCAGTTATTACCAGTATTTTTTTTAAATTAACTGCTCATATGCTGTAGAGCATCACTGAACCTTAAAGCAATTTGGCTACAGCGCCAGCAGACCAGACCATGTGTCAATACTGTCAGTTTAGAGCGGGAATGTGATATCCAAGAGTTGCTCTTGATTTTACATACCTTGCTACTGATACTTTAGTATCCATTTACTCAAGGCTAAATTTGAATGGGTCCACAAAAATTGAAGTAGAAGCCTGAAAAAAAGGCCTGACTGTCAGTTGATGATGCAACACTCAGTTTTCAGGGTCATAAATTGGCATAAACAACATGAAAGCATGGCCCCTTTTTGTCGTCTATCTACAGTTTACTCTGGTAGTGGTGCTGTAATGGCATGGGGGATTTTTCTTGGCACACTTTGGGCCCCTTAATACCAACTGAGCCACGTTTCAACTCCACAGCCTACCTAAGTATTGTTGCTGACCAAGTGCATCCCTTCAAATCACAGTGTACCATCGTCTCTAGCACAAATCATCTCAATCTGGTTTCTGCATTCACTGTAGACAAATGGTCTCTAGAGCTACCCATTTTCAATACTAATAGAGCATTGTTGTGCTACAGTGCAATGGGAGTTTTGCATTATTGATGTGCAGCCAACAAATCTGTGATCTCAATTATATAAAAAGTTGGGAGGCCAAAAGAGGGTCCAACCCGGTTCTAGCAAGAGTGGCCAAGCCAAAAAAAAACGTATTAGCTTGCAAACGGCAGCCATCACTCAGTGCGTCTCGGTTAACGCAAGATCTTCTATTTTTATGCGAAAATGCGATGCATATTTTTTTACATCTGTCACAGCTGGCTTCTGTGTGCACAGTAAACATGTTTAGACAGCTTCTGATCTTCATGAGCCGCCTCTTATCAGTCGCTTCCACACCATTCATTTGCATATGGTCACATCCTCAAATCTTAATTACATAAGTAAACCAGCTGCATAGGTCACCTCTGTAATAAAAAAAATAATTCAAAACATCCCTTTAAAAGCAGACCGATGACTTTGGTCGAGGCTGCCAACCAGTGCAACTTGGGAAACCTTAAGTAAAGTCGAGATCCTGCTAGTTGCGGGCAACAAGTCATTAGCAACGGTACCGTAGAAGTACCTTTAGTGCCGGCCACTTTAATACGTACACTTGTTAATGCAAATATCTGCTCAGCCAATCACATGGCAGAAACAATGCATTAGGGTATCAAGGCATGGGTAGGACGGCTGGCTCAAGTGCACACTGAGCATCAGAACGGGGGGGAAAAGGTGATTTAAGTGGCTTTGAACGTGGCATGGATGTTAGTCTGAGAATTTCGGAAACTGGGATTTTCACACAGCGCCATCTCCAGGCTTTACAGAGAATCAACGGCTTTGTTGTTGCCAGAGATCAGAACAGAATGGCCAGAGGTCATAGTGACTCCAACTAGATCTGTATTTAATGAAGGACCTACAACAGTGCTTGTAATGTGGCAAATACCTTCTTAGAAAAGTGTGTTTGTGCCCAATACTTTATTCCTTACAGACTTATTACAATGGAGCAGTATCTAAAAGTAGATGATGATGATATTAGATTAGCTTAATATCTAGGGCCAATATCTAATTGAGCTAGCCTGGGGTAACAGTGGCAAGAAAAAAACTCCATAAATGTTGTAAGGAAGAAACCATGACAGGACCAAAACTCAAAAAGTCACCCATCCACACTCACCTAGATGTTATATGTATTACAGAATTATTCCTTTATTCATTCATTTTCTTCCGCTTAATCCGCACGAGGGGTTGCCCACCTGGCAATTCTGGGCGAAAGGGCAGGAACAACCCTAGATGGGACGCCAATCCATCGTAGGGTACACACACAGTCATGCACACAGTCATACACTAAGAGACACTTTAGAGACACCAATTGACCTTACACGCATGTCTTTGGACTGTGGGAAGAAACCCCAGTACCCAGAGTAAACCCACAAAGACAAGGGGAGGACAAACAAAAAGGACCCAGGCCGCTCCACCAGGGACCTCCTCGCCGTGCCACCCACCGAGACACCGTGCTGCCTTATGTTAGAATTTTGTTTATAGTTTAAATAAACGGAAGCCAAATGCATATTGACAGACCGAACATATTTTAAAATCGAATTACTAATAACATGCACAAATCGAATTTGAACAGATTTGAATAGAAACTGAATGCTCTGTCAATGCATTTCAATGGGAGATGTTTTTTCATATAATAAATCTTAAACCTATTAAAAACGATATAGCGGATCGACTCGAGCAAATGTGTGGTAAAATAAGAAAAGGGAGAACAATATACAGTGCTTCTCAAGCGTGCTGTGCAGTCGAATCCGGTTAATGGGAGCACATCGGGACGTGATCGTTTTAATCCTAATAACCGGCCGGTCTGATTAAACGAACATGCCCCATGTTACAACGTGCTTTAATTTACGTAACGCATTGAATGTTTATTAAACCTTTATTGTGTGATTTACACGTATAGCGAACGTACAAACAAGAACTACTGTTGCTTACCAACT
>JAUZST010015614.1:0-10133 GCA_034779995.1 Parotocinclus haroldoi | reverse complement strand
AGAAAGGTATGTACAATGGTTTGCATACTATTAGTTAGCTGGCAGCTACAGTTGCAACAATCTTAGACGTGAATTTCTCTCTCCTAAAAAAAAGGTGACAAAGTGCTTAAGTGATCCTGCTATACTAGGAGTTACCTGGCTGTCAATAATGGGCCCTTGGACAACGTCCTTAACTAATCAACTTTCGCCTTTCATGATCTTAATTTCTCAAAATAATTAGATTTACCCATGTTTTCCAGAATAATTCACTCTATTCACTCACGTACATAATGAGACATGGCCATTGTTATTTTTTATTAATTTATTTAATTATTAATGAGACAATTGAAATTACTGATTTTAAGACTTCAGCAGATTAAGGTTGGCAGTTCAGAGCATATTTTTTTGTGTTTAGATTTATATATAGTATATTTGTATTTGGCGCACACTGCTTGGTGATTAATGGATATGTTTTCAATATTTAAATCATGCCACATATTTCTCATTTTATAGAAACTAAGTGTCACGTTAATAATTTTGTTCCTACAGTGGAATAATTTAATCATGTCATGTTGAGATTATTCCGCCATAGTGATAAACTGATGCTTAGATTATGGAAGTTTTCACTTTAATACGGTTTTAAGCAACCTTTTTAATTAAGCATATCGGGGGTATATTCCTTATACCGTATGAGTAAAAGTAAAATAGGCACCAAATTGGCAAAATGGGCATTTAATATTTTCTATCTATTGTCAGGCTTTAGTGTTCGTTTTTCAAAAGACAAGTTCTCTGTGTTTTGTACTTATTTCTTTAGCACTGCAGTTTGAGTGGACATCCTCTGTAGGCATTTTCAGACTGGTTTACAGCCAATGAACTCTGTCAAATTAAAGTGTCACCCTCATTTCGCCCAGTAATTGCCCTGGCTCAGGATACAGGTAAGAGTATTGATGCACAGAAACTCCAATCATGAGGCCCATTTTACATTCATGAAAACACGTCAGTGCTGACTTCACTTAAAGTGGGGGGGTTCACCGATGTTCAGTCTGAAACTTCTTATATTACAGGAGCTAATAAACTCTGGTCTAAGTGGCTGCTTTAAGCTCTGAGAGCTGGAGAAAATAACTGATGGAAGAAATTACAACTTTCAGTCTGTCAGGTACAAATCTCTAATCAGAATGCAAATTGTGAACCCTCTAGACTATTCAATTACTGATCAGGAACTACAAAATAAAGTTAATCGACTACAACCAAACAAATCTCCAGGACTCGACGGGATCCTGAATAAGATGATCAAACATACCAGTAATAAAGTCCAACTGGCCATATTAAGCTTTAATCTGGTTCTAAGTGTAGGAATTTTCCCCGAAATCTGGAATCAAGGATTAATAACACCGATTTATATAAGCGGAAATAAGTTCGACCCTAATAATTACCGAGGCATTTGTGTAACCTACATCCCACAGTAACCTAGGAAAGTTATTCTGCAATATAATTAACTTATTTATTAAACTTCCTTATCGAGCACAATGTCTTGAGTAAAAGTCGGATTGGCTTCTTTATATCTATTTATTTTAGTTTATTCTTCTGTTTGTTTTTATTTTATTTTATTTTGCACTATAAATCTTTTCTGTTTGTAAGTTTTTATATTTGTATATATACTTTGTTTTGTAGCCTAGCTTTGGGCAATACTAATGTAACCATTGTCATGCAAATAAAGCTTTTTAAAATTGCATTGAGTGGTTCAGGAAGCAGGAGACATCAGTTTCCAGACCTGAATCTGTACTGGTGCAGTGGTGCAAATCTCCCATCATCACTACAAGATCTTGGGGAAAAATTAATGCAGCTCTGGACAGAATTAGATGTTGTGACATTGCAGAAGCTTGCCATAATCAAAGCTATAGGAGGTCCAACTAAATATTTGTGTATAAGACCTTTCATTGGCCAGACAGTGTGTTTTTGGGCGTTGTTGGATATCTCCCTCAAAAGTGAGTAACATTTCCATTAACTACGCAAAGTACAGCCATTAGTTAAACGCTAAATAGAGTTGAATTAACATGCAAAAGTCACATTGAGTTCCTTTGGATTTGCAAGTGTAACACTTAGTTTCAGCAGTTAGATCTAATAATTATAATACAGGCGCCTTTCTGTCACTCAAGGACACCATACAGAGAGTCCAAACACAAGAATACAATGTTAAACATTCATAGTAAAATTTCAAACTAGTGGAAAGAACACAATGCAACTGAGTCAAATGGAATTCTAAACATGTGGGTTTGGAGTGTGGATTTGAACTGTAAAAGTACGTTTATGTTCCTTATGTCAGGTGGTAAAGAGTTTCAGAGATGGGGAGAATGGTATTGAGACGGAGGGTACAGTCAGGTAAATTTAGGAAGGTAATCTGAGGGAGCGTGAGGGAGTAGCAACATGGAGAAGATTGGAAAGATATGGCAGAGAATGATTGTGGATGGCCTTAAAGTAAGCAGAAGAATTTTGTAATTGATGTGGGACTTAACCAGGAGCCAGTGAAGGTGCTGCAGGGCAGGAGTGATGTGGTGAATGGATGAGGTTCTGGTAATGATACGGGCTGGGTTCTGGACCAGTTGAAGCTTATGGGGATATTTGTGGTTGAGGCCGTAAAGGAGGGAGTTGCAGTAATGCAGGTGGGAGGTAACTAAGCTGTGAACAAGGATGGCAGTGGAATGGAGAGTTAGGAAAGGGTGGAGGTGATTGATGTTGCGTAGGTGGAAGTAGGCAGACCGGGTAATATTGTTGATATGAGAGTGAAATGAAAGAGTACTGTCGAGGAGGACACCTAGACTCTACCTGTGGGGAGGGAGAAATGGAACAATTATTAATTTCAAGAGAAAAATGGTTTTATCACTGTTTAATTTATATATATATATATATATATATATATATAAGTAAGTAAGTAAGTGTTGTCTGCGTGCTCTGTTCTGTGTTCGTGAGCTGTAGCTGGGTGTGGGAGTGGTTGTGTGTGTGTGTGTGTGTGTGTGTGTGTGTGTGTGTGTGTGTGTGGGCGTGTTTGGGGGTGAGTGGGAGTGTCCTACTGGCTACCATGAGCGGGATGTTTGATTCCATGGGTGTGGTAGCGTGCGGAACTGCGGTTTGGCACGCAATTCTGGATTGGTAAAGGAGTCTTGGATAGGTTTTTCTGTCGGTTCGGTATGCCCGAAGAGCTCCACAGTGACCAGGGCCATAACTTTGAGTTCCAGGTCATGGCCGGGTTGTGTGCATGGCTGGGGATCTGTAAGACGCGGACCACACCGTTGCGGCCGCAGAGCGATGGGCTGGTGGAGAGGTTCAACCGAATGCTCTCTGCTGAGTTAGCCATCGTGACCAGTCAGCACCAGAAGGACTGGGACGAACACCTGCCTCTGGTGCTGTTGGCGTGTAGGGGTGCCGTCCAGGAGACCACTGGATTCACCCCGGCCCAAATGATGTTCAGGCAGGAACTGCGCACACCGGTTGAGCTATGTTTCGGTCTGCTGCCCAGCGATAGCACGGAGTACACTGCCAACTGTGTGTACGTCCATGACGTCTGTTCTCGGATGGCTGCGGTGCATAGGGCAGCCAGAGGACGACAGCATGGTGCTCCCCATTATTTGGCCGACTTCGACTGCGATTAGTCTCGCAGAGCGAAGGGTAACATGCGGGAGCTTAGGGGGGTTACTGTGCATTTTTGTTCTGTTTTGTTTGTTGTTTTTGAGGGTGGTCAGCGAGTCATGGCTCAAGGGGGCTGGGTGACGCCGGGACGGCTTTGTCTTCGGGAGGGGCAGTGTAACGTCGGTCGCTGTCGGAAGCAAAGCATCCTGGCACCAGTGAACATTAGGTGACTCGTTGATTTCTTTAGTTGGGTAAGTGTTGTCTTGTCAGGACTGGTAGTGCTGTCTGGTTTTGCTAAGCTTTAATAAAGAGCATTATGAAAAGGGCTGCCGAGTCTCGGTCTGGTTCTTCCGCCCCGACACTACTATATCTATATATATATCTATATGTATAGGTGCAAACATACCACCCATACAGTCTGGAGTGAAGTTTCCCATGTAATCTGCAGATAATTGCATTTATTATAATAGTTTAATAAGATAAACTGGTGCCAACTATAACTTTCATTAGTAATGCAGATTTATGTAAACGTAGTCCTGTACTGATCTATCTTTGACCACTGGCCATCATTGACCTGCTCCATTCATAACACCCCACATGCCACGAAGTCAGCGATTGGTTTCAGTTTGAGGTTTTGCATGCATGTGGTGTGTGTGTGAGTATATGCAGTTTGTGTAATTGATTTACATTGATTTTGAGTAATGAATAACATGCTGCTTGGAAAGTACTGCTCTTTTCATTACTTTCTTACTTTGAACAATCTCACTAAGACTTAATTGCGAGTGTGTTGGCGTCAGACTTCTGGTGTGTCCTGCCAGGATTCTTCGTTTCCACAATGATGGATACAAAATTCAATATCTGTAAGGGCACCGCATATTGGAGAATGTGAACTTTGTAAATATAGGTGACAGAGACACAAGTCCATGATCTGCTTTACATCCACAGTAGAGACGCACAGATTGCAATTCACTTGCCCGATTTGATACATTTTATTATTTTTTACAATCTATGCGTGACACTGAGCGCAAGTGTGTCTGTTTATGGCCAGCACAGAATCGGTTATATGAGACTAATTGGGCGATTAATGGTCGCAGCCCATAACACTTAAAACAGCCCGATCGATCAGTGCATCTCTAACCTGTAGTACTTGCAGATCACACAAATCATCATACCCCCTTGTCTTGCAGTCTGAAAACTAAACCCAATAATAAAATGATTTTAGTAATGAGTAACGAGCATTTCTTATTGAAAATGAAAACTCAATTTAAGAACGTGCACTTTATCCTCAAGTCATTGTGATGTTTTTTTAGTGGAATGATTCATTTGCAAAACCTGCGATAAGGGAATACTGAGCATGGTGTAATCAAGCAAGTGGACAGGGAGTAAAAAGGTTCCTGAACGTATTGACACAAGGGTGCTCTAAGTGCTCCATCTTTAAAACAGAATATGTTTATCGCTGAAAAGTTGAACCTACATTGTCTAATCTTTTATCGCCATTTCCAAATCTTGTCGTCCACTAGACCAACTGATGCGTCAGCATGCAAACAGTGACGGATGACCATCAATGAAAACGAGCATTTTTTAGATTGATTATTTAAATTTTATTTCATTTATAAAATGCAGAGGTGTTGGATCCGGATATAAGCGTACTCAACAGAGGTACCAGATTTTGCTCAGGCAGAATCCGGCACAAATTAAGCACTGGTGGTACGTTTAGGGTGGTTGTTGTGGAATTAAGTGCACCATGAAAGGAAAGGCAGAGAAACGCATATCGTTGAGACTCTGGAATGCAGTACTGTGTATATACAGCACTTGAGGAAATGAAGAATTAGAATCCTTCTGTGAGATTACTCATTAGTTGCAAAGAAGAAATCTAATTATTGCCCAAGTCATGTAAACCTAAAGTAAAGACATCTCTTTCTATAGCTTATTTTACAATGGAGCAGCTTTACAACTTTAGATTATTTTTAAAATTATATTTAAGCCAATTGAGCAAGCCTAGTGTGATGGTGGCAAGGAACTTCCAATACAGAATAAAGAAGAAACCTTGGGAGGACCGAACCTCCTTGGGACGGATGATATACAGTATATTACAGTATAAGAATTAACTGAGTTATCTAACTAATAAGTGCATAGTAATAGTTAAATACAAAAAATAGTAACAGATATAACTTATTTACAAATATAATCTTTAAAATAAAATAACTGAGATGGATGTTTTAGAGACATTTTATAAAGTGACATTTTATGAATAGTACAATAAAATAGAAAATATCCGTCCAGCTATAAGAGCTATAGTATATAAGCCAACAATGAAGAGAAATATTGGAT
Organism: Parotocinclus haroldoi; assembly: GCA_034779995.1. Lineage (NCBI taxonomy): Eukaryota > Metazoa > Chordata > Actinopteri > Siluriformes > Loricariidae > Parotocinclus > Parotocinclus haroldoi. Next base: position 4,199 of record JAUZST010015614.1, on the reverse strand, counting down.
ACAATAATGTTTAAATGCCAAATTATCTCGGTGGTATGCAATCCCCAGTCAACCAGAGGACGGAGATGGCTACTACTACTACTACTAATGATGGAAGAATCTATAAAGAGAAAATAGAAATGTAGCTACTTATTGTTAAGAGCAAAGAGTCTATTAACAGACCACGATTAAACCACTGATATTAAATGTAGCATGAGACTCTAGCAGCGGTAACTATAGCAGTATAGATAGAAAGCTAAAAATCAGGCGGTAACACAGCCAAGAGGGGCCACTTGAGACATCGGCAACCCACCTCCCTAATGATCCCTCATGACCTGAGAGGCAAGAAGACAGCAACCCAACATCCAAGATCACTACAAATCTCATTGATTGAGGTCCCGACTGCTCTTGTTCTAAATCCCCAAGAAACTTGGATTCATCACTTCATCATAATCTTTCCTACTATGTTCACATTTTTTGTGAGTTCCTGATTGAGTTTCTTTGTAGAAGGGTCACCTTGGTATTTTGATGAAGCTGCCACTGCTGGTTTTGCATAATTATAAGGGGAGCTCACACTATACTACTCACACACTGTAGGCTATAAAAGCTGTTTTTAGATTTTTTTTTTTAATACAAATTTTCAAAACTTTCTAAACCATTGTTCTATCTAATCGAATGACTTTTGTGTGGCATTGTACATCCATCTCACAGAGATTATATTAATTCCACAGTTTAGGGTCTACAACATTGAAAGGTCTACCACCCACTGTTGTCAGAAGATGGTACAAGAGACATGTAGGGTATATCTATGGTAGAGATTTCTTTCATAGATGCATACTGCCAGGAAATGGGATGAAATGCAAGGAACAGATTTTGTACTGACAAATACCTGCATGTTGTCAGGATAGCATCGGAAAGACTATGGCTGTGGATAATTTGGTGGGGGTGGCTTAAGTAATGAGAAATAGGAGATGAAGTATGGGTCCTTATAGGACCCTTTTAAGGGGTGTTGTAGATGATATATGCTTGCCAACAGCACCAAATTGCTGTCTGTCTGTGAAACAAGAACATAACCTACCTAAATCTGTCCCTGGAATGCTCAGGGAGGAGAAACGGGAGAGAACTACTTTATAATTTATTTTGTCAAGTGTTACTGAAATCGAGGAGGAAAAGCATATGAATGGCACCACTATCGGCAGCAAGCACTAGGTCATTTACAATTCTGTGCTATACTGGGTAAAAACATAGAATGGTATTGAGAGTAAAGCCAAAATTCAAGCAAGCCAGGATTCTATGTCTATGACATTTTCTTGACCTTCCTAACTATGCTGTTTCATATTTGGATATTTATGGAACAGCTGGCTCGGTGTTTTTCTTTAGTTTTGTACTGGATGACCATTAGTGGCATTTTGAAGAGCCAGTGTTGAAGGCCTGACCTCACAATGACATCCAAGTAGCAAGTGGAGTTATAAAAAAAATGGCTTGTATGGATAAAAAGGAAAATTCATTCTGTTCATTTCTAAAGGCTTTTCAGGCTATAGTGGCCTTTGTTGCTTTATTACTATGTATTATCTGAGTATCCCATTATTAAAACCGCGATACAAACCCATAATTTTGACAAATCATTACCTGAGAGTTAATCTTTCGAAAAACTGGAGCTCATGGCTCATTGGTGAGGGCTCTTTAGTAGGATTGTCTGTCGGGTATAACATTAAATACCTTCCTGCCTGTCCACTAAGAAAACTCTGAAGCTCCTTATATGCACTTTGTAGATATAATCATTGTTGACTGTATTTCAGCTGTTGTCCTAGTCTGCTCAGTCCATCATTGGAAAGGACCATTATGGCATGTTCACTGACTGGAAGTTCCAAGACTACCGGTACTATTATCAGCCCAACAATGGCAATCAATACCTTGATAGAAATGCATAGGTGGCACAAGTGGTTTGCTCATGCACCTCACAGCTCCAGAGATTCTTGGTTCGATCCCTCATTAAATAGCTAGAATTGATGTCCACTTGAAAAGCTATTGATGCTGCTATGACGTTACATAAAACAATCAAAATTCAATTCAATTCAAATGAATTTATATAGCACTTTTTACAACGGAGCATTGTCTCAAAGCAGCTTTACAATATTATATTATCTTAAAAGGCCAATATCAAGTTGAGCAAGCCTAGGGCGACAGTGGAAAGGAAAAACTCCCTGAAAGTAGAAGGACGAAACCTTGGGAGGACCAAGAATGGGACCCATCCTCCATGGGTGGCCTAGATGTTAATTAAGTAAATACTTAAGTATATTAAGGTAATAGTAAACAATCATGCAATTTTAAATCAATAATTATGTTGGTAATAAAATAAATAACAAAATAGATTTAAAAATAGGTTTTGAAATCAGTCCTCAGTGGGAGGTCCTTGGAGGCACATGGTCACTTAGTGACCAAATGATGGAGGGAGTTACTGCACTCTGGTGGGACTGGGTTCTATTGATGAAGAACAGTAGAGTGATGGTGAGGTGGAGGAAAAATGAAATGAAATGATAAATGATGCACATTATATTATGACATTATAGTTTGGTGTCATTTATGGGTGTTATATGAGCACAGGATGACAAAGTCTGGATATGGTTCTTTGACAGTACAGTGACATTAATTTATTTAAGGATCCAATCCCCACTGAGTCTGATAAACTCATTACCCAAAACCCATTACTGTGACACTGCCACAACTGACAATGTCAGGTTCCATGTTCTGCTGAAAATGGTTTTAATAATAGCAATAATAGCATAATAGCTGGTCTTATTGTTCCCATTCTGTTTATAGAAGGTGTAGAGCTGGAACTGATACGTTGTCCCTAGCAGCAGACACAATCAAATGCAAAAGTTTGGGTTTCTTAGGTCAGTTAACATTTTTGTTTGGGTAGCCCCTACAAAATACTGAGAAGTCTGCCTGTCTGCCTGCCTGCCTGCAACTCTGTCTGTTTGGGGCCAGTTGTATTATGTTATGTTATGTATTTGCCCTAATTTTCTCCCCCACTATCCAGGTTATGTGTGTTGTGCATTTAGAACGCTCTCATTTGCATGTGTTAATTGTATCAATTAGTTATTTAAGTTACTTGTACCTTTCTATTAGCTTAATCCAGCCTGGTCATTCTCCTCTAACCTTTTTTTCACCAAATCAGTTATGTCAATATCAGTTATGTGACTTATGGCAGATTTTTGGAATTTCCTGGTAGATCATTCTGTACACACAATGTATACATAGATACATACATACACAAAATCAGGGTCACAATTATTTTTTTTTAAATGGGATGTCATTCCATTTCATGGCTAGGTAATGCTTTGCATTGATGTGTTGGTGTATTAGATCACCCGAGCCACTCCGAAGGTTCCTGCCTGCTTCTACTCATCTATGTCTGTCATTAGTGTGGGTAATTAGCTTCCTGTTTTCACACAGCCACAGTAAACCTTTGTAACAATTCTTAGACTAGGACTGATGTAAAAAACACTGGCAGAACATAGTTTGAAGCAAGGCTCTTTTCTTGAGGGTTTTCCAACACAGCCAAAGCCATCTTCATTCATCATTGCAATGTTCCTCCATAAGTAATCATAAAGCTGTCTGTTTTAAATCCCCGGACCCAAAGATTAACCATATTGTATTACTAACTCATATCTGGAGTATTGTATGTCCTGTAGAGACAAGTGGGTAGTGTTTTAAAGCTTAGACATTACGCTGTGATGGCAAAAATTTATGTTAAGCCACAAGTTCCTCGTTATATGCCAATCATTGACCTGATTATAGTTCCAGTGAAGTTGGGATGTTGTGTAAAACATGAATTAAAAGAGAATACGATGATTTGCAAATCTTTTTCAACCCATATATAAAAATTAATTAAATACACTTAAAATTAAATTAAGTACACTACAAAGACACCACATTTAATGCCTGCAGCACATTCCAAAGAAATTGGAAATGTTTACCACGTTGTTACATCACCTTTCCTTTTAACAACTCATTAAGCGTTTGAGAACTGAGGACACTAATTGTTGAAGCTTTGTAGGTGGAATTCTTTAACATTTTTGCTTAATGTACAACTTCAGTTGCTCAACAGTCCGGGGTTTCCATTGTCGTATTTTGCGCTTCATAATGCACCACACATTTTCTATGGGAGACAGGTCTGGACTGCAGGCAGGTCAGTCTAGTAACCGTACTCTTTTACT
>JAUZST010015613.1:0-10134 GCA_034779995.1 Parotocinclus haroldoi | reverse complement strand
ACCCAGGCCGCCCCGCCCTGGGATTGAACCCGGGACCTTCTTGCTGTGAGGCAGCGGTGCCGCCCCACCGAGCCCCCCGTGCCGCCCACCTACATGTACCGAAAGCAAATACAAAACAACCCTAATAAATAACATTAATAATAATAATAATAATAATAATAATAATTCAATCTTCAAATTCAAAATTCATTTTATTTGAGGTTTTTTTTTTAGGTTTTTCCCTTTAATCTTTGCTCATTTGCAATTCAAACCTTCGTATTTCAAACTAACCTTATTTGACGGTGGACTTTTTGGAGGAAGGTACGGTCAAAAAAGCATATTCAATATGAAATAAAGGGTTTTTTTTTTAAAATAGTTTTTAAGCAGTGGAACACTCAAGATCACTGGCTGTGATTATCTATGGCACTCGCCTTCGACTTTTGAGTGCATCCAAATCACAGCCCTGCTGTTTTCTTATATAAAACACACACTCTCTCATGTTCAAGTGCTTAAATATAGTTAATATAATATAATTAGGAGACTATCCACAGGCCAATCTGATCTCAAGTCTAACTGCGTAAAACCGACCCACAACACACAGGAGAGCCAGGACCCTATGCCGAAAATGGGTCCGCTCATACAGTGCAGACTAGGCTCCAGGTTGGCTGCGTACATTGCACACCCAAAATCTGGGTGCCCATGCAATGTGTTATTGCAGCTAGATCAACAAGCTGCCATGGTAAGAAAAACACTGCCAGTCTCTCTCGACCTGCTGTCCATCTAGCAAGTGACAGCCACTCGCAAAAAGAGTGACCCAAGCTCAGAGCCCTGGCACAGTCTGTTTTTCTAGGAGCATACCAAAACAAAGATTAAGGCATCATTACTTCATGAAGGGGGGTATTTCGGATGGTATCTACCCTCATAAGTGAAGCTCCTCCATCCCCTCCTATATAGCTTCTGTACAAGCTGTGTAACGTGGACGACTTTTGCTGCACGTGATCGGAGCTGCACATTTCAGCTGCGCCTGAGCTCATCGGCACCCTCTGATGACATCATGCTCTGACAATGCCACCATTCATGCACATGTCGCTCCCAAAACCAGGATTCCAGCACTCACTCGGCACATACTGCCTCACTCGCAGCCTGGAGCCCAGCCACAGGTGCTGCACTGAGCGCCGCCTGTCCAACATGGGAACACAGCTACGCATTGAAAGCCCCGGCTACCGAGGAGAATCACAAGCGCTTACGCTTTCCGTTCCTGGTACCTACGCGTCGGGTTTTTGAGCCACTTGTAAACGTTTCCGAAAGTGCTCGGAGACGTTTGTGCTTCTCTGAGGCACAGGCCTCGCTCCAGTCCCGGTGTGATTATGTAAGCTTAAATCTCCGCCTCTCGTACGTACTGAAGCTTTACATCATCCCGAACGCAGTATCCCTCGGCGAAAGTTTCTTTTAAGATAGGTCCGTGGTACTCCCCCCCCCCCCCCCACACACACTCCCGTTTCAAGCAGAAAGGAGTACATTTACAGCCAGCCAAGGATGATGTCAGTCAGCGCACCGTGTGCCAGCTCTTGGACCCAGTGGAGGAATGGTGCATGAACGCATAGCATTGTTGACCACATAGGAAAGCTCACCTCCTAGCCCGACTCTTAGTGACAAATTTATTGTCCCTAGTAACAACGTAAACAATGGATAGTTACGCTTCGATGACAAAACGCACGTTTTGCGTGCCGGCACCCACGCTGCTGAGGAGGTACGCTTTCGAGCGTGGAATCTGTCTGGGGAGAAACTTTATGGAAGAACAGCCATAAGAGTTTGTACTGCAAATCTGCAAACCCTTACGTTGCAGCTCTGCTATGTTTGCGTAACAAGAGCAGCTAGAGAAGAAAAAGGCGACGTACAGACTTTGCACGTGCAGGAGAATTCTACAGGATAAATGACGTGTTTTAAAATGTACTTCGAAAGCCTAAAGTTTGGGCTACGGTAGCTTGAACGCAGTCCATATGACTATAATCGCATAGAAATGCAAATGTCTGTAGTTTCCAACTTTTTCAGAACCTCCGATTTGAACTTGGACTGAACTGGTAATGGCTTATTGAAACGTGCCGGATATATTATCATATTTAAGATGTTCCTGTATGTTAATTTCATTCGAAAAACCAACAAAGCAGGTCATTTGAGTCAGTAGAGAACTGTGCAAAGTCTAAAGGGCGTTACCCCTCGAATCGATGCCAAATTAGAATGACTGAACGACCTAACATGCACGTCTTTAGACTTTGGGAGGAAACCGGAGTACCCGGAGTAAACCCACACAGACACGGGGAGGACGTGCAGACTCCACACAGAAAGGACCCAGGCCGTCCCGCCCTGGGATTGAACCCGGGAGGTTCTTGCTGTGAGGCTGCGGTGCCGCCCCACCGAGCCCCCCGTGCCGCCCAGGTATGATATTCTGCTAAAAGGAAAAATCCCTCCGTTCTTGTTTGTTTCAATGCCACCATTTTTCAGTTCCATTTCAAGTTCATTCGCAACTGTAGTCGATCTGAAGACGACTTACTTCACATTTTTTTCTGCCAAAATATCTGAAACGTGCAAACCACTTGCAAAACGTTCATATGGGGAACCCCGGCCTGTCTGTGAATTGAGGCCTCAGTGTAAGTGGGTCATGCAGACAGATCATAAACATCCTAAACTTTTTAGCACCCCTGTGAGTGGCAATAGTTCATCAGCACTATGGCACAGTGTAAGCATAACCGTAGCTGACCGTAACTTATTCCACTGTAGCTGCAAACAGATTTGACGGGAAGAACAGCTGAAACCTGATCCGAGCCGCACAGTTGGAACACGCAGGCTTTTTCGTTCCACTGATAAGAGTGTGTTAGGGCTTCCCTCTCCCAGGGGAAACAAAAATTGTTTCGTTTCAACAGGCCATCCGAACAAGGAGAGAAATGAAGCACTCAGACCCCTATGCTGCATTGTGCTGTACACACACGCTCATTGTGTGTGATGGATTTGGGAGAAAAGTCTGTGGTAATGCTTGGACAAATGTGTAGTGTGTGTGTGTGTGTGTGTGTGTGTGTGTGTGTGTGTTACTGCAAGGTACTGTTGACTCATATGTAGTGTTGAATAACAAGCACTGAGTTTGAAGCTGAACCGCCGAGGAGTGTGAGTGAGCCATACATGTGATGTCATGTTTGGACTTCGATGGAGTGTTCCCTTAGTTTTTCCTCTCTGGCTTTTTCAGCACAAAACTATGTTTCTGTGCATTAAATCAGGGACGTACAGGTATTCCCCCGAATCCCTTCGCGGACAGGTTCCGAAAGATCCATCGTAAGTTGAATTGATTGTAAACCGAGATTAATATACAGTATTGAACACTGAGAAGTGGTCCTCACACATGTAAAGCTGTAAACAACCGGGGCTTTTCCACACTACATTTCCCAGGGCTCCTCACTCCCTTGAGGCAGCGGCCCAAACTGAACACAGGAGAGTATCAAGAGCGAAACGTACCCTTAAACACCGTCAAAGCACTTTCTAGATTAGAAAAATCGCACGCAATTTGGTACAGAATGTATTGAAAGTGAAAAACATAATGATTGCCGCATGACCACGCAATGCGTCCTCACTACATTTCCCAGCCACATGACCGCCTACATGTGCGACAGCGTCCCAAAGCGAGAAGGGTACCATCAAACTGGATTAAAACACTGACAGTAAACTGTATTCGGGCAAAATCATGAACATAAAGCTGGAATAGCTCGTGTAATTTATTTTTAAATGTATTGAAAGTGACAAAGGAAAGTATTACATCGCTCCCTATGTCGCGCACTGCCGACTTCCTCATCAGAGTACGTGAGGGTACAACAGGGAGTATGTCAATGCATGGCTAAATTATAGCACATACCCATGCATAGAACATCAACTGCATCAACAAAAACAAAACAAGTGTCCTAACGACGCATTTGTGTATTTGTTCGTGCCTGTGTGTGTGCATTTGTGAGACTCTGATAGTGAACCCATGGGATGACAGCAGCTCATGCAGTATTCAGGCCTGAGACCCTCAATCCACCACAAAATCAATTTGGGCTCCTCACTATATAGCCCTACATGGCGTCCACATCTGCCCCCCCCCACCCTCCTTTCCCGATCTGGCCCTTCTAACTTTCATTCCCGTTTCAGTATCCAGCTATCCGGAGTTTCTTTGTCTACCCTTTCATGCGTACGCACGTTCTGCCCTTTCGTTCTGCCGTTTTTTTTTCCCTCTCTCTTATTCTCTTGCTCTCTCTTGATCCTGCTCTCTTTCTCTTTTCTGTCTCTTGTGGCCGAGGGCAGGGTATAGTGTTACAGTGGGGGGAGATATTACCCATTTAGAGTAAGTCAACATCTCTGGATAATGAGATTAAGGCAGGATCTGTGCACTGAGCTCTCTAGGCTGGGCTGGGCTGCGGTGGGGGGGGGACACATGGCTCTGATCAGCACGGGGGTCATTCGATATCACCCAACACCATCGTCCCAACTGGATCGCAACGGATATTACGCTTATTAGAAACGAAATGGACTTAGGTACGCGCCAGAGAGATGCCAATAACCCGAATGAGCAGTTCCTTTTACGCGAGGTCCGGCGTTACACGCCCGGAGTGTGAAAACGTTCCTTGGTGGACGTTTTGTCAGAGGAAGCTTTTTGGCTGCGCTTGTGCTATGTAAGAAGAGACCGCTTTGGAGTCATAGATGAAGCGCGGTCTTGGACTAAATTACTAATAACTGTCGCTCACCATCTGATAACCTGACTCTACATGAGTTCATACTTATGAGCATTCGCGGCCCTAAAATAATCTGCAGTCGCTATCGAAACTGTATCAGAAATGGTGCTGTCGATTTATTTGCACCAGACGTACAGCGTATTATTATAGGATAAGAGTTCAGAAAGGGTGGTGGAATGGTGGTGGTGGTGGAGGGGGGGGGGTGCGCGATGGAGAAAGCGCTGTCCATTTCAAATTGAATTCCAATCAGAGATGGAGCGCGTCGAGGAGGTTCTTGGAGCGGAGCCAGGACACCGATAAGACGGTACATTAGCCTAATATTATGTTCCCCCTGCTTGTTTCCATGGGGACAGCTGGGGGCTTAAGAAATACCCAGGACAATCAATCTTGAGCATGAGAAAGAAATTCCCTCCTTCTTATCTCTCTTATCTCCACCACTAATCACTCGCGCTCTGACCTACCGTCTACACTCGCCGCTTTCCTCGCTGATATTTCTCCCTTATCTCCTCTGTATAGCGTGTTCAGTCCAAACCCTCCCTTCACCAGGCAGGACCTTTTTTTTTTTTAGGATATTATTCGTGCAGTGCAGCTTTTTTTGTGTACACTGTAATTTAGAATTGCCCTGAACTTCTCCCTCTTCTGTAGCGATCACGGCTCGGCCATGCACAGGTGACAGAGTTTTCATTTTAGAGGTTCTGCTAATTACAGCGATGATGAATGGGACCTTTATTTTGCCCGTTTTCCCTTCTGATACTGAAACCATGCCATCATTCCTCCCTGCCTGACATAATAATTTAAAGATCAGTGAAGTGAAATTGCAGGTGCACTTGTCCGTCCAGCACGATGATAGGCATTCAGTGAGTGTGTTTACATGCAACAGACAATCCGATAACTGCAGAAAGTCCAAGGTTTACATGCACTTGAGTAATCAGATCGTTGGAAGCCTCTGGGTTTACAAGACCTTGGCAATAATCGGATTTGTCCTTTTATTATCCAATGATCTTACAGAAAGATGTGAAAAAACTTCATTTTAATACTGAATAATCAAATTCTTTATTTTCTTGTGTATATATATTGCATTTCAGACTCTCCACAAAGTGTTCGATTGTCCTTTACGGCGCTGTATTTGGGACTGCCTGGCGGTTAAGGTACCGGACTCTGGACCAGAAGGTCCAGGGTTCAAATCCCGCCTCTGCCAAGCCGCCACAGTCGGGTCCTTGAGCGTCTTGACCCTTAGCGTCTTGCTAAATACCCTCAATGTAATATGTATTTAATTGGTGTTGCCAGATTACACAAGAAAATCCCCAACATGTACATATGCCCAAATGAACACCTTCTTTAAGAACAAGTGGACCTGGCGACCATGTTTTTCCACACATGCACAGACTGCTAAATCTGATTGAGACATCACATTACTGGGGTAAAAACCAGCTCTCTTTCTCAGATTAATCTGCCTAATCTGATTTCTTGATCGGGGTATGCTATACACATAATCAGATCAATCTCATGCCATGCTACAAGACCACATTCTTGCCCTTGACCCAATATGGCCGTTTTCAGGATGGCGCCCATGTTCCGGACATAGCCTTAAAAGGTAGGCTCCCTCGCCCATTACATGCTGGGGTATTCAGATAGATCATTTTCCCTTTTGTTTCTGATATAAGAGGATGCCCTGTAACGTTTGACTGATCCTGTATATGCATGTTTGACTCACCAGCTTTGCTTCTGAATGCATGGCTGACACATGAGGGGAGGAGCACGAGCTGCTGTGGGTGGGGCCTTGCATGCCCATTATGTTGGAGCCCATGGACATTTGTCTCTCCATCTGTTAGGGAGAAAACCATCAAATACAGAGCAGATCATGAACATGAACACGAGACCACGAGTCAGGGATCTGTATCACCTATCTGTTTATTTTAAATCCTATTCATTCATATTTAAACGACACAATTACAATGTTCATAAATAGACCATTTTTGGTAGTGTGCATGCATGTATATCTATATATATATAAATGTAAATTTAAAAAATATATATATTTATATATGTGTGTGTGTGTGTGTGTGTGTGTGTGTATGTGCTCCTCATTTCACACCACCCCCTGCTCAGAGGAATGGTCAAAAGGAAACTAACACAGGATGTTTGCATGTGGGCTCCGTGACCTAAAATAGTGGTTGGTTTTTTTTTTGTGTGGCTACTTGTGCGAACACCAATATGTGTATGCGTGTGCGGTTATAGATATTGAGAAACGCTTTCTTCCTGTTGAAACTTTTTTTTGAAGCCTGTAGAAATTGCTGGGGGAAATCTTTGGCATAAAAATTTCTCCCCACACTGCACCCCTTTACTGGGACATCAACCCCGGCCAAAAAGCTGTCCAGCTTTAATTGAATCATCACTAAGCGTCTATCACACCCCCCCCCCCCCACACACACACACACCCCTGCCATCAATATGGACTGGCTTTGGTTACAGTGAGAACATGTGTTGTGTCATTAGAACCCTGGTACGCTCTGACACACCAGCTCTTACATTAGCTCTCATATTAGCTCTCACATTAGCTTTCACATTAGCTCTCACATTAGCTCTCTCCATATTTCCAGCTTGCAATGTGAGGGGCGCTGTGGTACGAATCCATGAGCCAGACTTTCCTTTATGCATCCAAGGCCATAATTAAATATGTACAGTGTGAAGTTGTGCGTGTTTGCTTTATTTTTTTGCTCTATGCATAAATCGCTATTATGTTTAGTTATGGTTATGGTTTGATTCGAAGCTACTATTAAATACAGATCAATGAATATAGTGATGCGAACTGAGAGATTCATACTGAAATCCCACTCCATATAACAAATGTGCTGCTTAGTAATCCATCCATCCATTCATCCATCCATCCATCCATCCATTATCTTCTGCTTAAACCACACGGGGTCGTGGGTCAACCATCGCACGCAACTCTGCAACTCTGCAGGAACAACCCTAGACGGGCCGCCAATCCATCATAGGGCACACACGCACACAGTCACACACTAAGGGCCACTTTAGAGACACCAATTAATCTAACACCGGAGTACCCGGAGTAAACCCACGCAGACACACTGAAAGGACCCAGGCCTCCCAGTCCTGGGATTGAACCCGGGACCTTCTTGCTGTGAGGCAGAAGCCATCGCGCTGCCACAGTCAAGACCAGCATAAGTTTTTGGACACATTTGGACACGTGATCAATTTCCACACTTCCACAAAACTCCAAGCTGGGTCTTACCGGTCACCGCTGGTTTAGCTGGTGATTCCAGTGACCTAAACAGAAGGCATGCTAGCCTTTTTAGCTGAGATATGACTTTAGCTACATACTATCACCTTCCCACCGCTAATTATGGTAAGGATTATGCTTGTCGAAAGACACAAACGAAATGGCAACAACACCACTGGCAGTGCCAATGTGAACAGTTTGGATTAGAGCACCAATCGTGGATATTTTAAGCTCATGCCGCTCTAGTTTAGAGAGTCTGCCAAAAGCCACTAAAATGATGTTTAATGTTGAGTCATTACAGAAATTGTTAGCTTCCTCCCAGACCAGGCATAATATCTGTTTTATATCTGTTTTAAGTACGGCAGCAATTGTACCACAGCTGTTCTTTATGCCTCAGATTCCTATTAATTGCTGACACTGACGTGACTTTCTACTTTGCAATAATAAGCTTCATAATACATAATTATATGGCATTATAATAATATTAGATTTGATTATATAATCAATAAGCAGTGGGACCCAAAAGACTGAGAGCGAAGACTGAAAGACTGTTTTTTTTCCCCGGTGTTTCTTAACATGTAATAAAATGATGACCATAAGAAGTTGAAAAACAACTATAAAAACCTTTTAAAAAACGAAAAATTGCTTGCATCGCTTATATTTGTGTTTCCCACTCGAGCTATTCAAGTATGTGTCAAATCTGATGATTGTGATTTCCCAATATTCCAAAGAGCACCGTGCAATGTTATTGCATGCTTGGCTTTCTCTGTCTTCAAGTGCCCCCATAAATCAACCAGAGGGCTCTAGGTCAGGTGACCTTAAGTAGGTGTTTTGGAATGAAATTACAGTAGTTTTTATATACTCAATTAGAGAAAAGCAAAGAAAATGAAATTGAAATTTCCCTAGGTTTCGGATTATTATTATTATTATTATTATTATTATTATTATTATTATTTGGCCCCCATTATAAGTCGCCAAAACACATAATTAACTTGCAAAATTGGGTAGTGCGTCCACTGTGAAGCAGGTGTAGTCACTACACTGTAAAGGCATAGACTGAAATCCGGTGAAAGTGCAATTAAACTGTCATTTCATTTTGTTAGTGATAAGGCAAGCACCTATTAGTGCTGGATTTTATCCTGCTGAAGTTAATCAAAGTAAAAATCTGCATACTCCTTGGAATATTGGCACCAACGGTTTGGAAAGCAGGGCATTAATGGGCTGATCTACATCTATTAGAGAGCAAGATGCCTGCACATGGATTGAGTTTGGTGATATTCCTGCTCTGATGCGCCAATTCTGACGCACTTATCAGTCTAAATAAAATGGTTAGCAGACGTATTAGAACCCGGACAGCACACAAGTCTGCAGGTCTTCCAGTATCACTAAAAACAGGTTAAAAACAAGACCGACGCAGCACTACAGTAACGCATCACAATAAAGCATACGTCTATGTGTGTGTGTGTGTGCAGATATGCAGTGTGTACTCACAGGCATCAGTACGGCAGAAGATCCCTGCATGGTGGGATCAGGCAAGGTTCCAGGCATGGAGGCTGGCAGAGGCTGTCGCTGTCTGTTCCTTAAGTGCAGCAGCGATGACAGCGAGCCAGGGACTGGGCTGAGGGAGACACGCAAACATAGAGACATGCTTATCTTTCTCAGTGGAGGTCAATGATGCACCTCATAAGGTTAACATAAGGTATACGTTCTGTACGGTACGCATTTTCCTATTTTCCAAAGTCTCTTTAGCTTCCCAACCTTTACAAGCCACTCTGTGAACACGGAGCCATAGATACAAAAGATATGAAAGAATTTCAAGTATTTTATTGATAACTTTATAACTCAGTATCTCCATTCTTGTGTCTGGCTTAAGATAAACACATACACGAGGGGCAGAATCGACTTTCGGTTTTCCTTATATGGCCTTGCTCATTACAGCGACACAGCAGATTCGGCTGCGTAAACAAACTAATCGGCAGTTTAGTAACGTGCCTGGAACACGAGATAAAAGCTTGCACATGGCGTTTCTTCTAAAAGTAGCTAATAAAACAAATATTTTGCATTAAAAAGGGATTGTCCTGGTTGTTTGGGGCCTTTTTTGTATGCGTTTTAGAAATAACGTTTATCGAACATGAAAAGGTTATTCTGTTAAACCTA
>JAUZST010015612.1:0-10134 GCA_034779995.1 Parotocinclus haroldoi | reverse complement strand
TTTTGAATTTTATTTTATTTTATTTTTTTTTTAAGAGCGGTAAATGTGTAATTCTAATGTTAGTACACAGGAAAAAAATACTCCAGCAGGGAAAGAATCAATGGGGTGGAGTAAACTAAAAGGCATGCTGGGAATTTGACATCCATAACAATCACAACAATGTAAAACCCACAAGGCACATTTGGTAAAAATAAGAACAGGTGACCTGTTGTACTTGACACTATTATGTTAAGTGATCTTACTAAATTTGTGTCACATTGTTTGGCAACTGTCATTATGATGGTTAGTAAGAAACCATCTTTATCATCATTTACACATTTTGGTTGTGACCAAATGATGATTTACTTTTTGACTTTTCTCTGCACACCTTATATCATTGTACTAGGGTACAAAAAGGGCAGTGTGAAAAATGTAGTATTATATTAAGTGTCATTGGCCATGACTCATCATTGAATGAATAGAACTTTGCCTTGGGAGTGACAAATACAGTGCTGTGTGTGTGTGTGTGTGTGTGTGTGTTTTTAAAAGGTGCTACAAGTGATTCACACAAATGTGGCATGGCATTAACTGAAATTGTATTCACAGCTGTTTATGGTTGTTACTTGTCTTATCTCTGTGGAACTGCTTGGCCACCAGCTCTGTTTTTTGTCGATCCAGATTTCCATGTTTTACCATGGAATTCGAACCAAGTTTTGTCGGGGATTTAGGACATGGAAAGAATGCATTGTTGAAGTTAGGCCAGAGCTGATGTCAAAGGTTTAAAAGTCATGCCATCAGCAGGTCTGTGGAAAAAAGACAAATAAAGATTAGATGTGACTGTAACAAGCCTGTTGTTCAGTCACATGCCCCTTTACCTTTCACTGTTGTTCATAACAATGTTTACTGACACAATAGTCTCTGTTCCTCTTTTTCCACAGCTCTGTGACTATGCTTTCACACATTTCTTGTGACTGAATTCTTTCCTCCAAAATCAGCATAAGTTTTTTTTTCCCTTCCTCAATTTGAAAAGTCACAGCACATACCAAAAACCTCCAAAAGAATAAGTTATTTATTTATAAATAATATATATTTTCACACTACTATGTCTTGTTGGATAATCTTTGTTCAGAACCTCTGTTCAGATAATCTCTGAAATTTCTTGATTTCACAATCCGAACAATTTAAGACATTATTTTCAAATATATGTGGTAGTTTTTAATGAGTTTTTATGTTTTTCCTCAAAAAAGGCACTAACTTCCAGATTTTATTTCTGTGTTTTAGGTGCATAGTATCTCTACAGAAATAACAATGGCCATGAAAGTGTTTAACACAACATATAGCATAGAGGTTATGGCATGCACACAGACTGGCTGTGGAGTGAAAAGTCCTCAATACTTGTACTTTGTCCCAGAACTTGGTAAGTATCCAGAGCAACTTAAGTCAGAAATGTAAGGTGCTTTGTTCGTATATAGTGGTACACTCTCACACGAGTCATATTGGGGAAATGAGTTTTCCTTCAGGTAGTGTTCTGAAGTAATTGTGTTACTTTGAATTGTTCATTAACCATGTAAAACAAGTGCTTGTACTGTACAAGTCTGCATAATTTGGGAATAGAAACGGTGAATTTGTTTTAAATGAGTGAAAGGTTCTGAGTATTTTTGCAGCAGAACTCACAAAGTAAGTTTGAGAAAATAATAATCTGACTCTGTACAGAGTTTTATGGTATATAAACCAGACATCAGCTGTGTTTTGGTTGCTGCAAGTGATCATGGGTTCTGACCATACATCGGTTCATGCACTGGTTGAATGGTACCAGTTATAGCTGATCACTTTATAATCCTTCAAAGGAAGGAAATCAATACAGTTACATTGCTACAGTAAGTCTCACATCATCTTTACTTTCTCAAGTTGCTGTGGATTTGACAGCTGAACATTCATGATGCAGATCTCCCATTCCACCACAAATATGCTTTATTTCTATATAGATCTGTTGACCGTGGAGGCCATTTGAATACAATTTGAACTCATTGCAATGTACAAGGAACCAGTTTGTGATTATTTGAGCTTTGTTACAAGAGACCCAAATATAATAATATAAAGCAATTATAAACTTAAAAGAACAACAGCACACCCCACTTGACCAAAATACATACTGTATAGGTCTGAATGTTAGAATAAATAAAGAATAGTAATATAAAATAAAGAATAAATAATTTATGCACTATAGTTAGTAGTACACTGCATACAAAAACCCATATGTCCATGCTGATGTTACATAATACAATGCATAATGCACACTAAAATTAGCACTGCTTCATTTGAGCTGAGGTATCTTTAAAGACTCAAGTAAAGAGAGACGCATTAGTAATCTTACCTGAGATGCTGTGACACTGCTTAGCGTGCTGACACTTCCATCTAATTTAATCTTCTTACTACCCCAATTCCAATTAAGTTGTGTAAAACATCAATAAAAACAGAATGTGATGATTTGCAAAACCTTATCAACCCATATGCAACTGAATACACTACAAAGACAATATATTTCATATTCTAACGGATAAACTTGATTTTTTTTTGTAAATATTTACTCACTTTACTCACTGAATTTGATGCCTGGAAAACGTTCCAAAAGAGTCGAGGCAGAGGCAACAAAAGACTGGGAAAGTTTGGAACATTCCAGAGGTGAGTGTTGTGATTGGGCATAAAGGGAGCATGCTCTTTCTGAAGCAAGGATGGGGCAAGGTTCACCACTTTGTGAACAACTGTGTTTAATTCCAACAATTTAAGTACCCATTTCACCCATCAAGTACCAAGTTTACAGATTTCTCATCATGTAATTTCAAGGAATTTAGGGATTTTATCATCTACAGTCTATAATATTATCAAAAGATTCAGAGAATCTGGAGAAATCTCTAAAAGTAAGTAGCAATTCTGAAAACCAACACTGAATGC
This sequence comes from Parotocinclus haroldoi, assembly GCA_034779995.1. Classification (NCBI taxonomy): domain Eukaryota; kingdom Metazoa; phylum Chordata; class Actinopteri; order Siluriformes; family Loricariidae; genus Parotocinclus; species Parotocinclus haroldoi. The sequence goes on along the minus strand of JAUZST010015612.1, from coordinate 7,203 downwards.
CCGTGACCTTAAATCCCTCAGGAGGCACTGCAAGTGTAAGTTAAAACTCGACCATGCAAAGCAAAAACCCATACATCAACAACACCCAGAAATACCACCACTTTTCTGGGCCTGAGCTCATCTGAGATTGATTGACACAAAGTGGAAAAGTGTCCTGTGGTCTGACAAGTCCACATTTCAAATTGTTTTTGGAAATCATGGATGTCGTGTCCTCCGGGCTAAAGAGGAAAAGGACTGTCCAGACTGGTATCAGCGCAAAGTTCAAAAGCCAGTAAAAAATGAGTGAATATCTGCATAAACAATAAACTAGAACTTTGTTCTTACATTCAGTTGAATGTAGCTTGAAAAGGATTTGCAAATCGTATTCTGTTTAAGTTTATGTTTTACACAATAATGAAGAGACTGCCACAGTTAGTGTGAACTAAATGCAGTGGCTCATAACTATATACAGTCAATCCTGGTTAATCGAACAACATCGGGACTCAATGGTTTTGGTCCTAATAACCGGCTGGTCAGATTAAACGAACATGCCCTATGTCACAAGACAGGACGTGCTATGTAACAAATTCAATGTTTATTAAAGTTTATTGTGTGATTTACACGTATAGCAAACGTACAAACTACGTAAAGAACTACTGTTGCTTACCAACTTTGTTCATTGAAAAATACATTTGTTCTTACTAAATTCCAGTCAACGAAGAAGAAGAACTTCTACAGTGTGATCTGACGTGCTTTTGATGTGGCTAAGTAGCGACTTGTGGCTTCTTTTCTGTAATAAATGGTAATGTTAGGCAAAGACCTGGGCTGGGGAGAAACTCGTGACTTTTCGCGTAGTTATGCCAGAGATCACGGATATTACGTATTTCTTATTCACTGTCAGGTTCTTTGGTCCAATTAAGTGGAATTTTAGTCCAAATAAGCAAATAACATTACACGTATATAATAGGATTTGTTTCGGTACTTTAGGATTTGGTCCGAATAAGCGGTTGGTTCCATTAACTGGTGGTCCAATTAACCGGATTTGACTGTATATATATTTCTTAACATTAAAATATCTGTACACACAGATAATGTAAGCATTAACAAAATACATTTTACCCTCTATGACATGTTTATACTTTATGTTTATAAGGATAGGCACATGATGATTATAATAATAAATTATGGTTGATGAATACAGACATTATTTTCATTACCTATTATTATTTAGATGACAACAATGTGGCCAGATTTTATATAGTGGCCAGAGGATGAATAAATTTCTTCTTTCTATTGTTAAATAGCGAGTGCTACCACAAACGCCAGAGACTTGATGTTAGATGTCACACAAAATGTTTTATTGGGTTTTGGTTTGATAATGAATTACTTTTTAAATGTGTTTACAAAATCCTCTCAGTGCTGCTGTTTGAACTGAAATTAGAGTGTTATTTGTCTACAGTGTTTATTCGTTTGGTGCGTGTCCTGTACCTTTTAGTCTCAAACTTTCGGAGAAGACTAACTTTTCTGCACTGAAATAGCCAGCTACTATCGCTCAAACCTGTCGATTAATGTTAGCAAGCTAACTAACTGCCTTAATAAAACCCTAGGCTCCTGATTTAAGTTAATTCACACCACTGGATCCGATTAGGACCTGGTTAAGTCCTTATTGCTAATTCTCCGACAGTGCAAGAAACACCAATTTTGTTTAGATATGCCTGCTCTCTGTTGAAGCAACAGAATCATTTGGAGCCACCTCTCCTCTATGTCCAGAGCTACAGCTTTCCAGGCTTTGAAACAGAGAACTTTTATTTGGCATAAAATAAGTGTGAAGTCAAGAAAACAAAGCAAGGCATCTCTGGGGAGATGTCATAGTTGAAATAGTGTTGAGTGGAACTTAGTGTGATTAAATTCCCTATTGTCTCTGAATTCGGCAAGTCATCTGTACCTGTTTTATAAGCATGTCCTTGGCTGAGGTGTGTTGCTGGTATTTTAGCCAACTGTCCTCTGAGGTGTGTGTTATTGATATTTATCACATGGGTGTGTTTGTTCACTCTCTCTCTCTCTCTCTCTCTCTCTCTTTTTCTCTCTCTCTCCTTGGTTGGTACAGTGTTTCCAAAGCATTTACACATTTAGTAACAAACATACATCACAACAACAACAACAACAACAATAACAAAAAGGCAATTCTATTAATAAATACAGTAGAGTAATATTACCAGCAGACATAAATAGGTAACACTTCCATTTACAAGGGATAATATAAATGAAAAGAAGTCATTTTAACAATTTGAATCCTCCGAAATGTGTGTGTGTGTGTGTGTGTGTGTGTGTGTGTGTGTGTGAGATCAGGACGAGGTAAGCTCCTCCATTTTGTCTCCTCAGCAGCAGGGGGCGGAGTGTGGGCGTGGTTCTGAACGCGCTCTGTTGGAGAGGAAGCTGAGCATAGCAGAGCGGGCGGTACAGAGTAACCCAGGCGACGTTGACTTGCAGCTGGAGAGGCTCAGACTGGGTGGGGAATTATGGGATGGTGCCACCCTGCTGAAGGAGTGGAAGAAGTTGGTGTTCATCCATCCAAACAGCGCCATCCTGTGGAGAAAGTACATCCTGTATGTGCAGAGCCGCTTCTCTTCTTTCTCCGTCTCCACAGTAACCGGTGTGTACAGGAAGTGTCTGAGCATGCTCAGTGCAGTGCAAGACGGATCGCTGATATCACATCCTGCCCTGCCCGGGACAGAACAGGACCTGCTGGGTAAGAGAGAACGAGAGAGAGAGAGAGAGAGAGCAATAAATAAATACGAATTCTAATAATTGTATTTGTGTGTGTGTGTGTGTGTGTGTGTGTGTGTGTGTGTGTGTAGGTAGAGTTCTTTGAGCCGTTCTGGGACAGTGGTGAGCCGAGGGTTGGTGAGGGCGGAGCCAGAGGCTGGAAAGCATGGATGAAGCAACAGGAGAAAGGAGGGTGGATACAAACACCTGATCCAGGTAAACACCCACACACAAACACACACGCCCACACACACAAAAACCTGTGATGTAAATACACACCTCTCTCTCTGTCTCAGATGAAGATGAGGATGAGGAAGATGAAGTTGAGATTAAAGATAAATCTCAGCCTAAGTGGAGGATTTGGTTGGATGTGGAATCATGGAGGGAAGCTCACCACTGGTTGCCATGGAGACCAGATAAATCCAAGAACCAACCGGAGGATGACTGTGAGGATCTGGACCGACAGGTGGGGTTTAAGTTACTAAATAATCCTGAGTTCTGATTGGCAGGATCAGCAAGTTAATAATGATGCTGGGGCAGAGCGCCACCTGTGTGTGGAGGTGTGACATCACAGCGTGTGTGTTACTGTTACCTGTACAGGTGTTGTTCGATGATATCGGACCATCTCTGATTCGGGTCGAGACTCCTGAGCTGCGGCTGCGCCTCCTGCTGTCTTTCCTTCGGTTCATGGGTGTGCCAGTAAGCTCCGACCCCAACTTGTGTAACAGTGGTGTGAATGACTCTACCTTTCTGGACGACCCCGCCCTCGTGGAGGTTCCTCTGGACCCTGAGAGACCCCTAACGTCCCATGATCTCCCGGTGACCGGAATCAGTGCCATGGGTCACGTGACCACACTGGGTGGTGAAAGAAGGAAGTGGGCGGGGCTGTGTAAGCAAGGGGAGGGGTTATTGAAAAATGTTCTGGAGCAGACCCTCCCACTTTTTGGTCCTGAACACAGAACAATGCTGAGTCTATGCTGGATGCGATACGAGAAGCTAAAGGTACGATTGCACATGTTCTAGTTCTGTATTTCTGTATGTGCATTGCCTTAGCGCCCCCTGCTGGTGTGTGTGTGTGTTACAGGTGTTACATGCGGTACGAGGCGGGAATAAGAAGCGGGGGCGGGTCCAGGGGAAGCGTAGTAAGCGAGTGCTGAAGCGGTTACTGAAGCATCAGGAGAATCGTGGCGCCTTAGCTCTGTGGCGGGAATACGGCCACGTCGAGTGGCTGCTGGGAAACATTGATGAAGCACGGCGGGTCTTCGACTCCGCCCTCTCTCTGGGTGGGGTTTCAGGACTCACTGACTCTGCCCTCTGCAGCCTCTGTCTGTTGTATGCCCAATTAGAAGTGGAGCTGGTGTGTAAGGGCGGAACCGTGAACTCAGAGACCACGCCCTGTTCCTCTCGTGCCGTCTATATCCTTACAAAGTTAGCAGAGGGCGCCACCTACAGGCCTTTTACGGGTGAGCTCGGCGCCGTGGCTATTCTGAAAGCTCGCAAAGTGTACGAGCACGCCATATCACAGGGCGGGACGGGTCCGAATACGAGTGCTCTGATTGGCTGCTTCGGACTGTTTCAGTATCTAACGATGGGAATAGACGCCGCCGACCAGGTGTTCGCTCTCAACATGGAGCATGAGGTCGTGTGTGTCCAGCGTGTGGCGCTGTTACTCCATCACGCTAATGTCGGCTTCCTTCCTCTGATGCGCCTCAGGTCGGCACTGACTGACACGCTGACCCTGCTACCCCACAGCGCCCCACTGTGGAGACTCCACCTGCAGGCCGACATGCGCTATTACAGCGTTGCGCACACACGCAGGTTCCTGCACGGAGTTGCCAGGGACAACCAGAGCATCTTACCACGACTGTTCACCGTCACGACCGAGCAACAGAGGAAGAAACGAATTGATGCAGCGCTCAGGTAACGGGTGTGGCCGTGTCCCAAATCACACCCCTATTTATAATAATATTCTAATAGTGTGTGTGTGTTAGGCTTGGTCTTCCAGCTGATTCCCTCCCTGTCTTTCCTGAAACGGGTCTCAGTAACCGCATCCGCTCACTGTTTGAAGCTGCAGTGATAATGGAGCATGGTATACACTGCCCCCTGCTGTGGAGGATGTACATGCACTACATGGTAACTATATCAATTGGTCAATCAATATATCGATTAATCAATCATCACAACTAGACTCCAGCTTAGTTCAGATTCATCCCTGGCATCTTCACCCCACTTGAGCCCCAGCTAGGTCAGCCAGCTGGTCCGAGCATCACCAGCTTGAGTCTTGCTAGTTACATGATTCAACGAATACGTTCAGCAGTTCAGTCTTTATTAATCATATAAATGATGGTGGTGATAATGATGACCGTTTTGCTTATCCAGGTGCGTAATGGGGACGTGGAGAGAGGACGAGGAATCTTCTATAAAGCTCTGCAGAATGTTCCCTGGGTTAAAGTAAGACTCTCTCAGTACTCTATTTATTATAAATGCACCTGTAGCAAATGACTGCTACAGCTCCCTCTCTCTCTGTATGTGTGTGTGTGTGTGTAGGTACTGTACATGGACGCTGTGCAGCTCTTCCCTGATCGTGTGCAGGAGATTTTGGATCTCCTGATGGAGAAGGAGTTGAGACTCAGAGCCCCCATGGAGGAGCTCGACATCCTGTTGGAGGACTAGAACCCTCCCCACAATGCACCAGCAGTTTAAGTTCCTCCCTCTCATGGCCGAGGCTTTTATGTCTGTTATTTTTATTTATTTAACTCCATTTGTATAAAATAAATCTACATTTAATTCAGTTGTATCAGTCTGTCTCCTTATTCCCTGCACCAGAGAGCACAGCATTCTAATACTCAGCCCCACAGGGACGTGGGTTCGATTCCCAGTAGAATCTTCTGGTCAGGCTTTATATCCACACACAGTTGTCTGTGCGTGAGGGAGAGGAGGTTAATCATGGGATCATCCCCCAGTGCTGTAATAGCAGCCCCAACCCTAAAATGGTAAAAAGGTCCTGTTCAGGACATGCTGAGATCTGCACCTTCTGTTTTCTCTGAAAATGGGACAAGAGGAGCATAAGTGAATCAACTTTGATAATATGATTATTTATATACTGTTCGCTTAGTCATGGTTTTTCTTGTAGCGTTTACATAAACGATAATAATGTACATTTTATTTCTTAGTATTTAGTTGTAATAATTAATTTTAATATTTTACACTACGTATTCATTGTTGTTTTTTTTTTTACTCTGACCGCTGAGTGAGTAATGAATAGGAGTTAACTATCGCGAGATTGTAGCTCTCAAACTGAGTCAGTGCAGGAACTCTCGCGAGACTTCGCTGTAGGTTTGTTTCTTAGTAACCAGTGTTTAGATGGCGGAGATTAAAGAAGCAGCAGGTAAGAGAAGAAGGTATTAATTAATATTGGTATTAATAAGCCTTAAGAACGATTTATACTTACAATAAAGTCAGAGTTAGAAAGTTTTCCTACAGAGTAAAAATGGGTTTAATTCGCTGTTTTACGTCACACTTCTAATAACGTAATATATGACATACATATTTTTTTAAATGGCATGCTCTCTCTCTAATGAAATAATAAATATCATACATAATAATAAAAATAACAAATGTAATAATAATAATAATAATAATAATAAGCGTAATAAATAAATACAAAATCTGCTAATATACAATGCATAATAAAGTCCTAATATAATAATAATAATAATAATAATAATAATGTGATTGTATTAAACACAGAGGGTGTGGTGAGGGAGTTACACAGAAGGATCAGCTCTGCGTTTGATATCTTTGATCATGAGTTGAACCGCACAGTGGATGTCAGGTACAGTTATTATTATTATTCTCTCTACTGGTACTGAATAGCTTTATGTTTCTCTTCATCAGTGCGTGTTTGGCTTTTATAGAGAGATTGGGACAATCATCCGCTCCCTCGGCTGCTTCCCTACAGAGGCGGAGCTACATAGCATCATCACTGAGGTTCGAGTCATGTCAAGTTATAGCATAAGAAATGTCTGATAAATGTATAATTATTATAAATATAAAGCTGATTTATGGACATAATTATAAATAGAGGTATGTACCGCATACCATCTGATCAGAAAACCATCACTCACAGATAAATCCATCATCTGATAAGATCAGAATGATATCTAAAGGATATGTAACACAAGAGACCGGCTCTCTTTTCATTAGTGTGTGTCGCTTGACACACAATTTCGGAACTTATCGAGGACATTATGCAACACAAACCTGCATTATATTTATTATTGTTATTGTGAACAGATTGAGGAAGAGGAGGCAAGTGGTTACATCAGGTTTGAAAAATTCCATCCAGTCATGACCAAAATCTTACTGGAGCACAAGTATGTACACACACACACACACACACACACACACACACACACACAAAACCATGCATATTTGTTAACAGATTCAGTTTCTGGT
>JAUZST010015611.1:0-10134 GCA_034779995.1 Parotocinclus haroldoi | reverse complement strand
TATATATATAGAAAGCGAGAGACAGAGACAAACTGTCATGACTGTCAATCTAGCCAATCACAAAAAAACCCTGGGACACTTAATTACACTGACTCCATAGGGACTTGGAACCAGTTATTGGAAGAATGCAGGATCAAATGCTGCTTATTTTGACAGCACCTTTATTTTGAAATTTTCACACTATCTTCCCTTTTGTATGAGCCCAGCACGCCATTATTATAGCAGCCGTGAGCTCCAGTTTCTGTATCTGTTTCAGAGAATATATATATATATATATATATGCAGCAGTTAAATTCATCATACTTCTCATACTTTATGTCAAACTACAGAATTTTATTTGGTGAATTTGTATTAATCGCTGTTCTTGCTTTATGCATGATTTTTCATCACTATAGCCTGAAATTGGCCAAAGACTCAAGTTTGTCCATATAGAGCTGTGCGCTGCATAATGTCCATTTGGACAACAAATGTTTGGATATTAGATTATTATATTTATTATTAAGGTTATTGCCCTACTTAACCCATATGTTAGCCTATTCATTCACTACCTGATACACTAGCTCTTGTACCTCAGCAGCTGAAATGACACATTGTAACAAAAAAGTTTAACAAATACAAAGTTTTATTTATCACATCAGCATTAGGGTGTGCAGACTGAATCCTGAGCATCCTCAATCCTGATTTGGCTGGTGTTATGCATCTCCTAAGATTTGATGATGAACCGTCAGCTTCTTGCTCTATCCTGAAATACCTGCTTCATAAATACAGTCTGAAATATGTTACACTGTCTCGTGAATATTGTTTCTAATTCCACATTGTGCCTGAGTGTCTATGTGTTAGAGAGTTCTTGCAATTAATTATGTCTTCATCCCCCCCCCAATCGCTCACGCCTATAAACAGTTGGCACCAGTATTAAGTGCTCTTTCATTGAGATGAGTGACATTTGTTAATACCGGCCTCTTTTCAGAAGAGAATGTAGATGATCTAGAAGGGTCGTCACTCCTCTGAGGCTCTCTTTCAGTTTGAGGCTTATAGGAGGAGACACACAGTAATGCCTTCTCTCTATAAACCCCCTACCTCATCACTCTTTTCAGCTCCATTTCAGCCTATTTCCTATCACCAACCCTGCTCTATTACAATGAAATGGCAGAGTGGCAAACCTTGCGGCATGATGGATCTTTTCTCCAGCATCTGGCTGTGTGTGCTGTGACAACATCATTTGTGTGTGATAGGCTTTTTCTGTATGTAATGCTGGTTTTATTGATCAACTGAATTGTTTTTCCATAACAACTCCAACAAAGCATGCAACAATATCTGGGCAACAAACTACATTGTAATTTTATATTCTAACATACATAAAATATGGGAACACAACTTATTAACAGTTCAGTCTTAAACCATGAACAATAACAGGTACAGTTGTTAGTTTCCTTTGCTGTTATAAAAGCCTTCACTTGCTATAATGGCCTTCACTCCTCTGGGACATCTTTCTACCAAATTCTGGAGCCTAACCTTAAGTCCACTTCCATCCAGTGACAGGTACATTAATTGCTGATATAGGATGTTAAGTTCCATTACCTCTGGAAAAATATATTGGAACACCACACTTACTGTTCACACAGATTTGTTTACTTCATTCACACTCCATGATTGCTTTTCCTCAGTCCATTGTGACCTTGTTTACTTGTGTTTGGGTGTTAGTGTTGCTCTTTTTTGAGCATTTTCTATTTTCAGAGCATATTGCTTTGAGTTTTCAATACTGGTACTTTGAAGTCTTACGTAGTCTCCCTGTATGTTTTAGTTTTGTTATCTTTTATACTGCATTTGCAACATATTTCACACAGCAGATTGAAAACAAAAAACCTGTTTCCACACTATAATCGATTTGCTTCTTGAAAGTACTTTATATTAATTTCCATTGACTTGATTTGTTGGGGATGTTTTATTTCAATTGGCCAAGTCCAGCAACTCTGTTTGTAAGCACTCCTTTTTGGCTGCAGACTATTTCGCAATTTTTATATTTGTGCTGGTATTTGCTTTAGAAAGGTGATTCCATAAGATTTTCCAGAACATAAAGTGATTCCATATTTTTTCCTCTACTTGATCTGGAAAAGTAACTACATTGGTGGCCTAGTGGTTAAGGTAATGGACTCTAGACCAGAAAGTCCAGGGTTTAAATCCCACCTCTGTCAAGCTGTGATTCTGGCTTGCAGCCTGTGTTTGAGTTTATTTCAAAATTGTTGGGAGGAGTTGTGAATAGAACGATGTGAAGGCCAGTTATGTTCACTGTGATGACACAGTGGTTAGTGATAGTTAGTTAGTTGGTTCGTTTTTTTATACAGGTACTGTTGTTTTGCCATCTACCAAACTGAAATTCATCTGATAACCATTTACCATTCCTGTTTTTCTACAATGTATAGATGAGCCCATGGTTGCATCTAGATGTTTCCAATTTATAGTAACATGTTTAATTGCATTACTCACGCACAAATGCATTTAACCAGGGTAGTTCTAGAAGGACATAAATTTAGCATGCTGTTACAAAGGTGGCCACACTAAATGTAACCAGTATGAACCATTCTATTGCAAGTGTCTGTCTTTATAGATTTTATGCACATGACAGAGCTGGACATCACTGAAATAATGAATACTTATAATTAGAATAGGTGTCCATATATCTTTGGACATGTAAATACTGTATATAGGAAAGAGAGATATATGTCGTTAATTTGGTGAATTTGCTTAATCTCACACTGAAAAGAGAGAAATTTCTAACCTTAAAGTTGTATATTTAGTAAAATGAAACAAAATAATAAATAGTTATTTTTGACTTAAGCACATTCGGAGCTTGGAGCTCCCTTTTTGTCAAAGGCTGACAGATTTCCCCTGGAGGAACAACAGCCTGGCATGACAGACCCTTCACCGTACTTAACAGTGAGCTTAAGGTTCTTTTCAGTGTAGTCATACTTCTTTTTATATTAAACCCTTTGTAAACATTGTTGCCAAAAATTGTAATTTTTGTTTCATCTGATTATAGAACATGGTTCCAGCCAAATTCCCAGTAATGTTTAGCGAGCTCCGGGTGCTAATATTCGTGGTTAGATAACAGGAAATGCCTTTTTTATGGCAAGCCTTCCAAGCAACTTGTTGGTGCGGAGGTGGCATCTGATGGTTGATGGTCTGATATGAAAACCCGGCCCTAAGATGATACTTTATACTGTAACTCTTCAATAATGATCCTTGGGGATTTTTTTTGCCTTTTTTTTATCATCCTCCTCCTCACTTTCAAAATAAACTGAAACTAAATCTTTTTATAAATTCCAGCTGATTGGAACCTTTTCATTCTTGCCCTATTATTGCATTCCCCGGTGAGTAGCTATTTTTACAGCCATTCCCTGACTTATAAGTTGTGTTCCCTTGTTGATGAATGAGAATTTGACCTTCGTTTTATATGTCACATACAGTATGAAAGTATATAGACATTCTGATGAACTTAAATTAAAATTTAAATGGAAAATGCTTCAGTTATGTGTTTTTAAGAATTTCTAGTAGTGCCAGTGACATATGTAGTTTTGTTAAAATACTGTAATTATTTCTCAGTAAGGTATCTAAATTTACTTCAAAACAGTATGTTCGATTACATATTAAATCTACAGAATGCATTTATAAAGTAGGATATACCTACTTTACCTATTGTATTATTTGATCATTTTCTTCTAATGTTATTTGTCACTAACATTTTGATGAATGCCTTCATGCCACTTATTCTCTCAACCCTACTGTAAATGCAATTCAGATGGCAAATAAACAAATCCACATAATGCACCACTAAAGATGATGCTATTGTTGTGGCTGTCTGAAGAAGGGAATCATTAACTGCAGCTACCCACGTCAGAGAGCTCTGCTTTTAAATATTGATGAGGTTTGCAATGAAGTCTCTGAGATGCACAAGCACATTCACATACAGCCATCCACAAAAACAAGTAAGAGGAGCAACGATCAAAGGGATGATTTTCTTATGCAAATGCTAAAACTGATTTATCAAGTCTAATGATTCGTTCAGCTTCATTTAGCCAGCTTCACATATTCTTTAATGACCAAACTCAGATGTAGAATACAAGCTCTGTTCTGTTGTTGTTGACAAGTTTTACAATTCAGAATCGCATCACATTTGTCCTCAATATTTTGCTTAACATTCCAAGTGCTGAGAAAAACAAACAAAAGAACAACAATTTAAAAATGGATCAGGGTACAGATTATGCAGAATATTATCCTGTACTCTATTATTTGGGATTTCTATGTTTCTATGTATCTGTGTGTGCTTGGACAGATTATGTGAGGTGCTGAACCTAGACCCCAGACATGTTCTGATTGCTGAGGTGATCTTCACCAACATTGGAGGGGCTGCCACAGCAGTGGGAGATCCCCCTAATGTCATCATCGTATCCAACCAAGATCTGCGCAAAAAGGTAACCATTTTAATCTGATATTCACAGGGACTTGGTCTGAATATGATAATGTAGCGCTCCAAAAAACATGTTGTATTTATACATGCCATTTATTTAATGAGACATTCTTTTGCCTTTTCCTACTCTTTGTATACCAAGCATTTCTTTTCTGTCTACAATGACTCACACATTCACACACGCACCTTTTCAAATGTAAACAGTAATAATTGTAAACCAAAAAAAATGAACACAGGGTACAGGGCAAGAACAACACTGGACAGGGCAGCAAAACATTGTAGGGCACATACAGGCCACATACATACACAGATTCACACACTAAGGGCACTTTGTAAACACAAATTAACCTACCAAGCATGTCTTTGGAATGTGGGAGGAAACCGGAGTATCCGGTAGAAACCCACACAGACACGGGGAAGACATGCAGACACCACAAAGGGTGGGGATTGAGCCAGAGACCTTGAGCTGTGATGGCTGCATCATTTATTATGTAATCATCAAATCTCAGAGTAATGTATTACTGTAAAAAAGTATAAAGGTGATCACCTTTTCCCTTCACATTTTGGGATAGACCATAGATCCCATGTGACCCTAACCAGAATACGTGGGCTCCAAACAGGGACCCTCAGTGAACTTAATTATATTATATAAAAAATTAAATAGTTACATTTGTCTTTTGTATTTGCATTTGTTATTAAAAGCAAATGTGATGATCAAAGTTTGAAGTTCGAAATTGGTTGCAACACATATACACACATATACTTTAAATATATACCAGAGTCTAGACCCCAAATGACAGAGCCAGAGTCAACAATGGAAAGGAAACTACTTGATACTCATAAGGGGGGACCTTACAATGAACCAGGCTCAAATGAGGAACCCATCCTCTTTTGGGTTGAGTCCTTGTATAGAAGAATACAGTATACAGAAAATGGGGCAGAATTGTATAGCCTGCATCAAATTTTGTTATATGCTGAAAAATAAACGAATGCAGTTATACTGTAACAGTTTACAGGCAGCTCTTGAAAAGTGGTAGTGTCTGGCATCTGACAATCAAAATGCCAGTGGGATAACTCCATAGCAAGTAATGAGGGTCACAGTGGTAACCATTACAAGGCCTGTTAGGCATGTTTAAGTCCGTAAAATCTGTATGAATTACATAGAAGGTGAAAACATTTAAGGCAATTAATTTCTAAATCCACAAGCTGATACCACCTTTATGTCAATTATTTGGATGGTGTGCCATTTGAAAAACATATCTTTCTTCTAACTACAAATGCCACCTGATCTACTGATTTAGTGCAAATAGCAAAAATACATTACAAAAACTCAATACCTATTGTAAAGTATGGTGGAGGATATGTGGCATTGTAAGACTGATTTAGCTTTTTTAAGGTCAAGAACTCTGTGTAGTACCTGGAGGCTTAAAAGAAAAACAAATGAGGTAAACAAATTTTAAACATGTTTCAAAGGATTTTAGCTTTAGGATTTCTTTATTGCATGGTGCCTGAGAAACAGCTGTACCTGAGTATTGTCTAGTACGGGACGCATCTAATATGTTTCAATGTTCAGATGCTGTTATCTACAATGTAGGCTTTAATTCCTTCATAACTTGAGCTTAATGCCCCAATATCTGCCATTACACAGCTATCTGTCAGACAGTGACCTGCCTAAATGTCTGATTTATTAAATGTATGAATTTCACCCACTCCTCTGGGCTAGTCACATGACTGATTTCAGTATGATATCTTTGAAGAGAGTAGGAGCCTATTACATTTAATATATATATTTTTTTGAGACACAAGCTGAGATACAACCAGGACTGTGTAGCTGAAATAACAGAAACTCAAATGAGAGACCGACCACAACTAATAATCCTGCGGCAGCCTTCTCTAATGCTGATCCTTTGCAATGATGTTCAGATGCTCATCAAGACCTAAACTCACTGCAGGTGTGACAATCAGGTACTTGAGGCAGGGCGGCACTCATGGAGCAGAATTGCACAGAGGCAATGGGGAAACTGCCACTTGAAAAACAGAGTGGGGAAAAAATATAGGAAAGATAAGAAGCAGGAAACAGACAAACGTGGCTCAAGATGTGAAATGGGTAGGCAGGGTAAAGTCTTACACTGAAATCTAAAGGACTATAACAAGTAGGTTGTATAATGCAGGTTTTGTCTAAAATTGCTGTCTACGGAAAACATGGCAACACTACATTAAATAGCATGAATTCATGCAGTATTTCATCATAAATATAGCCACATAATACATGATGAGACGTCATGAATAAATGTAAAGTGAGCATGTCTAATGCATGACTAAATGCAGGGAAAATATATTAATAAATGTATTAATTAAACATAAATGTTAAGCTTTACTATGCCATTTCTTAGTTATGCGTTCATGTTGTTTGTGGCCCTCAAAGTGTTACTGAAAACACCAAGGACAAAATGAAGTTTTTGGCAGAATATGAGAAGTCTGATTCTGAGTGGTTCAGCAGAATTGTGAGAAATGCTCTTTCATAATTTGAGTTGCATGGTGATGGCCTAGGGTGTCTTGGAAGATATGGTGAGAAATACAGAATTAATCTGCAAATTGTGTAGAGTTATCATAGTGTAGGCAGCCTTTTTATCTGCTGGTTTTGATTAGTACAGAAAAATATGGCAGAAAAGCTTGCTTTTGCATCTGGGTCATGTTTAGGCCCGAATAAAGTTCAGATTTGAACCCTGTAGAGAGCATTTGGTAGATTTAATACAATCTAACTTGCCAACATTACTTGTAAACTGTTTGAAGCTCTTACTACTGTGAGGAACAACTGACTTTTCCTTCTGTAAAAAAGCTGTCTGCAAGTTTACCCAGAAGACTAAAATCTTTAAGGAAGTCAAAGCTAAAGGATGTCACATACTCACATACTTGTTAATGTAAAACCAGCAAAAGCTTTTTTTTATTTAGCCATATTTAGCCAGTCTATTTGTGCAGGATTGAATGCATGTATTTGTGCAGAAAGCGAAATATGCTTTTATGTAAGGAATATTATTCTGATGAATGAGCCATTTTATAATAAGAGAAGGAGAATGTTCCTGCTGTGCAGCTCAGGGCTGTAGTTGTGGCAGTGCTGTCTGTCAGACTGAGCTATAGCCTCTTTCTGACCCTGCTGCAGGCTACAGTAGCTGTCTGAGTGCACGATTACCTGAGATTGAAATGCCTTACTGTGAGGTGTTTGAATTACTGTGTGTTTAAATGCTTGGAAGTGTCTGAGTGCCTTCTCCATTTGATTGCACCTACAGACTGTGCATGTGTATGTGTCATCCACAAACAGAGCTTAAAACAGCTTTCATCCTTTGGACTGGATACTGGTTAAAGAAGCACTTTTTGAAGCCAAAAAGTGTTCCCTGCTACTGCATAATCACTAGAAGACAAAAACGAGACTGTAGGAGTGTATACAATGGGGTTAAAAGAGATCCCTATCTGTGTGTCTGTCTGTCTGTCTATCTATGTCTGTCTACCTATTTGTTGGCTGGTCCGTTTGTTTGTCTGTCTGTTTGTCTGTCTATTTAAGCTGTGTTTATATACCACTGACATCTATTAATGTTTTTTAAAAATAATGTCTCATACCTTTTGTAAAACAGCACTTTAGATATTTGCATGCATTGTCTCACTCAAAGACGTTCACTTTGTGGATTCAATTTAGCAAATACATGTCTTACATATTTAATTTGACTTTTATTTAATTGTAGACAGTGTGAAAACCAAAAATATTTCATGTTTTATCAACAAACTCCTATTCCTGTATTTCAGGCTTGCAGCACAATCCAAAACATGGACAGGGGCCATTTAGGACTAGTAATGAGTTAAAAAACTAAACTAAAGTACAGAAAAAAAACAAAAACAAAAAACAAAATGGGATTTCAACCTGGTGTGATCAACCTCAATCATGATTAATTACTGTCACAGTAACTATGAAAGGCTTTCCAGTATAAATGCACAAGAAGTACTTACAGTACTTACATAAAAGTACATAAGCTGCCTTCAGGAGAAATTTTTTTTTCAGGGACATTTGCAAGACATGCACACATCACAAAAGGCAGGAGAAGACATTATGGGTGCTGCACTGGCCTGTCCCCAATAAAGAATATATGGAGATTTTGAAATGAAAAATTGTGCTGTAGCACATCTTAATAAGCGTTTGCAAGAAAAAATGGTACAAAACAACACTGGGAACACTTCACCACTTGGTTTTTCGTGCCAAAATGTCTTGCAAGTGTTGTGAGAAGAAATGGCAAGAGTACAAGGTGGTAAAAGCTTTACAGTCCTACCTTTGGAAAGTATTGCAAGCCTAAAATACAGGAACTGATGTTTATTAATACATGAATATAAGTATTTGTATAGTGAATATGTAATATATTTTGACCATATTGTCTGCAATGAACTAAAAGTAAATGTAAGAAATACTGTGTTTTTAATGTATTTTCCATACTGTCCCAACTTGTCCCCAATGTTTCAACTGGCGATCCTAACCCCAATTGATGGACTGACTACTTTTTTAGGTAAGTGAGGTAAGAAAGACAATACAAGAAGGGAGGGAAGTCAGGGTAAGAAGGGGAGTGCAAGAAGTGTCCCCTAATGGCAGTGTTATGATCTGGGATTACCTCAGTTGGTCAGGTCTGAACTCTGCAGCATTATGTGCCAGTAAAGCCATTTTTGTACTGAATATCCATGCTATCCCATCCATGAAAATGGTTCTGGGAACACAACGAATAATTTTCACACGTAAATTGGCCACCACATTGCTGATCTTTTAAAATGTAAAATTTAACCATTAAAATAACCATTTAAAATATTTGTAAATAATTCACATGCAGATTAAATACATATAGTAATACATGAAAAACAAATATTGCGAGAGAAAAGTTTTTAATATTTAACTGTCAATCACAATAATGATCTGTATTGCAATTGAACATCAAATAACCAAAAACTTTAACTTACATTTGAAAGGCGTCAGATAGGGTTTTAATGGTTCTTTTTATGAAAAGTTAGAAAGTAAGTAGATCAAACAAACACACTAGTGCACATGCAGAATAAAGGACTTAAAAAGAGATAAACATAATTATGTCCTTTAAGTTTAACATTAACTTCTGTGTAAATACATCCATTACATCCACATCTTATTCAGTTATGCTGGTCAAAGATGGTTGTTTGGGCAAAACAATATAATGATAATGAACAATTAGAATTGGGAATCGTGATTTCTGTGACATCTATTCTCCAGCTGAGAGATTGTTCTGTTCAATCAAAAACAGCTAATTCAATGACACAATATGGCCAAAATGTGTAATATCATTTCTGTTGTTTCACTGTTATTTTAGTCATATCACTACTAACCGAAACTATCCTCCTATATATTCCACAGTTGTATTGAAGATTTTTGTTTTTGGGTTGCACTATAGATTTTCATCATTGTGGGGATATTATGTATAATTATGTTTTTTTTTTACCAAAGTAAAACATAAAACTTGTTTTGAATCATCAGAGGATTTTGTGTGAGTGTGAGTGTGTGTGTGAGAGAGAGAGAGAGAGAGAGAGAGCGAAAGAGAGAGAGAGAGAGAGAGAGAGAGAGTGTGTGTGTGTGTGTGTGTGTGTGTGTGTGTGTGTGTGTGTGTGTGTGT
>JAUZST010015610.1:0-10135 GCA_034779995.1 Parotocinclus haroldoi | reverse complement strand
CACACACACACACACACACACACACACACACACACACACACACATACACACACACACACACACACACACACACACACGTACACGTACTCAGGCATGGCACCCAGGCCCACAGAAACACTATTTTTTTAGCTATATATAAACATCATTGTCTTAATATATCGTTATTTTTAGAGGCAGTCCTGAGAGAATCAGTATGTGTGTATATGGGTTTTGGACAAACATCAGGTATTCATCGCTGCCAGCCAGGGGGAATGGGGTAGCAGAGAAGGGCAGTGATATATATCATGCCAATGAAGCTATAACCCTCACAGCAAGGAGCAACAGCTTCGTCCAAGCCAAGCAAAAGGGTATACACGCACTGCCAACAAAGCACATAGTAGTGCATAGCTCAAATACATGGAGGGTGTGGACATGAGAAATATCAATGGCACTAGGGCTTTTAGCTCTTTCCCACAGCTACATGTGAATTATTATTTATGTTATATATTTTGTTAACATACTAGAATCAACGTGGTAAGCACAATCAACTGTCTTGAACTATTATCTTATTTGCAGCTTTTGTCACATAGTTATACATTAATGACTCACACACACAACTCAAATTCAAAGCTAAATAACGTTACTACTGTTACTAGACTGCTTCCCATAACCTACCAAAATGTTTCAAATCATTTATCACATTGTAACTGGTTTAATATCTGTGGGTGGAAAGTTCAAGAATAAAAAGCCCCTTTATCTCTAATAAACATGTATGGTCGTGCATAACATGAGGGTTAGGATGAGGGTTTAGTACAGTACATTAGGCTTGAATAAAGCACTTCATATTTAAATAATAAATGCAATCATTTTAAGAGAAGATGCAATTTGACCCTAAAATATCAATGTATACTGTACTGCGCACAAAAATTAGGGGATATTTGAAAATGAAATATCCCATAATTAAATAATTTTTGTGAGCAGTGTATTTAACAACAATGCAGTGACGTTTCATAAGTACCAATTCCTTTCATTCTTGACATAGGAAAAATTATTTTCACTGCTGAAGATGTTGAGTGATGCCATATGCTCCTGTTAAAGTCATCAGTCATCTTATTGCAACATTTCTACTGTAAACTTTTTGATGGCTGTAGTCCAGGAGAAGTAAACCATCCTAGCAAAAATGACATCTCTGTGCCAAACTGGGCTGAAAAGTGACTGTGCCTTTTTGGTTTGGAAGCTGTACTTAAGTTGGTTAGCTAGCGATTGTCTATTGAATTAGGCAGGATAAAACAATGGACGTGAAACCCGCAGCTAAATAATTTAAACAATATTATTAGTCAAACATCTTTAACTATAAGTTAAAAAACTAAACCTATACAAATTGCAGTGTATTAAGGGTCTGTAGGCCTGTTACCCATTTTACCCTGTGTCTAATAATATTATGTGATGTCTAATAATATCATGTGATGATACACACGTAGATGTTTGGCTTGATTCAAAACATCAAACTCTCCAAGTGTTTATTGAGGTTTAAGGGGGAAATCACTGTGCTGGTACACTGAACACTACCACTAACACTGCTTCTTAACCTCTGAATGTCTTCGGATTGTGGGAGGAAACTGGCGCACCTGGAATAAGTCCAAGTGGACAAGGGGAGGACATGCAGACTCCACGCAGAAAGGACTTTGTTTGCGCCACCTAGGACTAAACACAGGCCCTTCTTGGTGTGAGGCGAAAATGCTACCCACCGTGCCATCTCCCTACATTCAGTGACTATAAGTAACTGAATAAATGAACATACTCAGGGTTTTCTACTGACTGATTGCAAAACCTTCGTCTGTTTCTTTTTTATCTTTGGTCTTCTTTTTCTCTCTGGATGAAGTGTATATATAATTGTTATTGAAATAGATAAAGCTACTTTTGTTGTGTATTACTTCATATGACTTATGTTGTGTTCCTGAAATCTCCACTTTTACCAGTTTAGTCTTGCCAGGACATCTGGCAGAGAGCATGTAGTGAAATATATTCAAGAGACACAGTGAATGCTGAGAGCAGTAGTGGATGGAGATCAGTAGATCAGCTATAACTATGAGAACAACAAAATCATGAATAAAGAAATTAGTGATTATTGCTGACTTGACACTATTTCCTCAAAATCCTTTTATAGGTTATAAACAGCACTTATTTTAGGAGTCACAAGTTGGCACATGCTAACAGACTAACACCTCTTTTATGCAGTCATATGTTTAGCCTTGTGTTCTCTTTTGGCTTCCCCTAATATTAACAATAATTTTGTGAAAAAGATCCGATTATTCAAGGAGAGCAGTAAGCATTTAGCTTTTAATAGCCACAAACGGAGAAAGCAAAATGTTTTTCTAGTAATTGAGCTATTAAGTTTAAGAAGCTATAACAATAAAACAAACAGACAGTAAAAACATGAAACAGTAAATCTACACAGAGTAATGCAACCAAAGACAACTATGCATAGTAAAGAGAGAGAGAGAGGGAGAGAAAGGATGCTGATTAAACAAAGAGTTGAAATGGTGATGAGGAGAAATGGAGTGGAATATGTTTAGTTTTATTTTCACATGAGTAAACTGTGGGGAAAACTGAGCAAAACTGAATACAGGATATATATACCCTGATATATAAAGGCATATAAATCAGTCATGTAAAGGGTTGAATCTTTAACAGTATCCTTATCACCACACATGCTATCTAGAATGATATAATGGTGTTGTAGAACATCTCCGATTTACTAACTATAAAAATGTTGTGGGAGGGCCTACGATACAGAATTGGCTGAATTCAAAGAAACTTGAAACAGAGTGAAAAAGGTTACAATCACACAACAGGCACCCAGTGGCCCAAGTCTGATTGTCTCACAAAACTGACATGCAATCCATCTTGTGGAGGCAAAAGTAACAAAAATGTGAACAATATAATAATAATATAATAGACTATAATAATATAATCATAATGTTTGTATCCTTGGTTTATTTAAACCTCACTCTTAAGTCTTTAATTGTCATTTGACACTACATACATTTCCTCAAACACTGAGTGGTTGTCATCTGTGCCTTGTAATTTGGTTTTACCTCAAAATCACCTCAAACAGGTATATTACTTCGTTATCCCTCTCTCCATTTTCCCTTTTCCTCAGCATGTGAGTTGGAACCTGTATCAGGTATGTAGAACATTTCAATACCATGTATGAAAGTGGCCCAAATTGGAACAGAAAATGCCATATTAACACTGTCCCAAAGATAGCACATCTGTGTCGAAAAGATCCGGTTTGGGCTGTTTGAACATAGAATTACTACGTAGAATTACTAGAACGTTGAACTACTTATAGGTACAAAATGTTTTAAAATGTTATGAAATTAAATGCCAGTCTTATATAACTTGTAGAGTTTCAGCTACAGGGGGTCAATGAAGTGAACGCAGCAGTGAAAGATTGTTTCATTGCAGACAGTAAGAACCTGACATATTTTCCGACTTGTTTGGAATGCCTTGCAGGCCAGAAATGCAGGGAAGGATGTTTATTAATGAATTGAATAAAGTTGATCTGACAAAACATGAAATATCTTAGGATCATACTGTCTGCAATGAAATAAAATTAAATGTAAGATTGAAAATGAAAATGTAATGCACTGTAACACTGCATTTGCTTTTTTTCATAGTTTCCCAACTTTGTTAATTTGGGGTTGTACATTTGTTACTAAACAAAAACAATCTGTGAATACTCTCTCAGACGCACAATGCACACTATACACTACAGCGAGTTATAGGTCCTGCTAAGGTGCTGAAAGTGAATAGTAAGGGAAAAGAAAGTGTAAACTAAGTGGGATCAAGGTTAGAAGCCCTGCCAGTGAGGGAGAACAGTAACCTTACTCTCTCTCTCACACACACACACACACACACACACACACACGCAAAATTAGATACCCTGTGAGTATATCCTTTAGGTGTGACTATATCAGTTGAGTCAGAACTGGATGTTTGAAGCTGCCCCCTCTCTGGAATGCATACGTTTGGCTGGCTGTATAAAGATCTTTCCAGATTTTGCTCCCCTGTGGTCAGTAAAGCATCTGGTGTCCCCTGGTTTGCATGGCATTAGATCAGCAAGCTTTCTTCATTAATATCGGGAAAGATGCAGGGTGGACAATCATCTTTTGGATAAACTGTTTATTTCTTGATAGCTATAAAGAAAATGCATGTGACTCTGTAATCAGTATCAAAATACCTTAAGGCCAGTCTGTGTTAACCAATCAAGAAACTTCTTTGCAAGAACGCAGTCATCTTAACGTAATTCAATTTGTGCAAGCACCACATTGATTAGTATGATGTAAAAGCAAAAATAATCAAATTATTAAAAAATAAAGCTATAGAATGAAGAGTGGAATTGATGCTGTGATTAATGACTGCTGCCAAGTTCCTTTCTTTATGAGAAACAAGTGCAGTTATATTATCAAAATAATGCATTTAAACATCATGAAACCTCAGTTAAATTAGGAGTATGTTAGTAAAGAGCCTCCATTGTGCTGGTAAAAGTTGGTGATTGTCCACCTTAAAGGTTTTCAAATGGTGGGCACATACATGGCACACACACTAGTCCATCAATGTTTGTGAAAGTTGTATAAATATGATCTAAAACATCATCAGATATTCACCAGAAGACCTAAAAAAAACAGAAAGAACGAAGAAAGAGAAAAGAGAAATCAAAGTACAAAATACTGTACTTTATTTGTTCATTGAGGAAAATGTTCCAATGCCACATATCTGTGAGTGGCAAAAGTATGTGAACCTTTGATTTCAGTATCTTGTGTGACTCCCTTGTTTGACCATAAATGCAAATAGATGTTTCCTGTTAAATAGGTCTGCACATCGGCTTGGCTTGGTTTCTTCACATAAACTGCTCACTTCAGGTCCTTCAGCAACATTTTTATTGAAGGTCGGAACTATTTCATGACATTAGCTTTAGTCTTCTTTAAGCATTCTTTGTTAGATTAACTTATGTGCTTAGGGGTGTTTTTTTGCTTCATGTCCCACATTCTTTTGAGATTTAGTTCATGGAAACGTCTTGGCAGATTTTTTGGTATAATTCAGAATTCATTCATTCTATTCCACAAACATTAAAATGGGCTCAAACTACGATAATACCACCGTCACGTTTTATAGTTGGGATAAGATCTTTTTTTTCTTTTCTTTATATATAAAGCTTCTCACAAGAACCAATGGCATTCAATCTTATCTATGTGATCTTTGGCAAAGTGCAAATGGGCAACAGTGGTATTTTTGGAGAGCAGTTGCTTTCTCCTTGCAACCCAAAGATGCACGGTGAACTCATGAACATTAACATGGTGAGAGAGAGAGAGACCTTTAAGGTGCTTAGAAATTACCCTGGGTTCTAGTGTGACATTATTAGACCATTCGCTCATGGTGTGATCTTTGTTAGTTGACACTCATGGACTTCCGGAGACCAAACTCTTTAGAGATGTTTTTTAACCGGCTTGATGAGCAAAAACCGCTCTTTTCGGAGGTTTTCTGGGGCAAACTGCAAAACACTAAGACTTTGCAAAGACAAGGCTGAATAATAAATCTTTATGTAGTAAATGTTAGCATTCAATTATAAACACATGTGCATGATTAGATGATATTCATGTTAATATTCTTGTGAATTGTTGCCATTAGAACTTTTTAAGCTTTTCATTGAAGTATGCCATGTTAGGGAAAATGTGTTTTACATTTTATTTCTAGTACTCGAACCAGCTTGCTTTGCTTATGACAGATTGATATTTTGCTTTTGTTATTCATTAACAAGGGTGGGGCTGGGTGCTGTGTGTATATATGCCTGCGCCCAGTGAAGTCATGGTTAGGTTCAAGACCCTCCCCGTCAACCAGGAAAAGTGGGGTAAAATTGGATGGTTTGCTTTTTCTTTTAAAAATTCATTTTCCTCTCTAAAATATTATCTACCCAAACTGTAACACTATACAGTAGATGTTCTGTTGTGTTCCGAGCAATTCTTGTTATCTGTAGTTATGGCAGCTACAGAAGATTAAATGCATGTGTTTTATGGGAGGATCTTTGGATATATTTCGATGAACTGTAAGGAAGAGAATGTAGGGGTGGTCTCCTATGAATAATGTAAAATTTAGTTTAAACTCTTAACATGGCTTAGAGCAGGTTAAGGACATCCAGGAACTCATATACAGTACAATGCTTATACATATGCTGGTCAAGGTTTGTGGGAGACCATGAGAAAGATTTATGTTATCTTAGTAAGATCTGACAGAGACAGATGTGGCGGTGAAATTTATGGAGAAAAAATATCTGTGAGAATAAATGCTGTAAATTTGCTGTTGTAAATTTGTACCTTGTGAGTGATTCAAGGACATGTTGCCAGATGTATGTGTTTGTGTGAACATATTTGACAAGACCTGAAAATAGTACAATGTCTGCAACTCTGCATATGTGGTGCATATGTGTGTATGCATATAAGATGAGGAAAGAGGGAGAGAGCCTTCATGTGTGTGAATGTTTGTTAAGAAGAATACGTCATAGTGAAGTAGATTAGTGCTCCCATTAGTAAGACTAACTGACCAGTGTTTGGCAAAGAGTAAACAAACTGAGAGCAATAGACCCCTATGCGTATTTTAGTGGGGTCATTCTTAATACTGCTTGTGCCCAGGCAGCTTAGATTAAATGCAGATCTCTATTACTCTCTCTCTCTCTCTCTCTATGACAAGTGACCTACTTGTGCCCTCTTCACAGCAGCCTCTCCACTTCCTGTACAGGCCACATCTTGTGTCAAACAAACCCCAAAACACCCCTCATAAAAATGTTAAGAGAACTATGTTGGTTGTAAAATGGGTGATCCCAATCAGAACCTGTGGTCAATTCTCAAAAAAGAGGGTGGACAAACAGAAACCCAGAAACTGTGATTAACTACAAGCACTGATTAGGTCTGAATGGGTTGTTATCGTTCAAGATTTGGCCCAGAAGAAGAATCAACATTGTAAATATGAAGTCTCTGCTTAAACTTTTTTATTTTTTGTATTTGTGAATAAACAGTTAAAAACTGTATGAAATGCTTGTTAAAATTGTACTTAATTATACCATATAAACATCTGACAATACGTTCTAAAAGCACACTTTGTGAAAAACAATTTTGTGCCATTCTCAAAAACTTTTGGCTGTAAAGTTTTAATTTTACCGATATCTTGCAAACATTTTACATTTTACAAAACATATAACAACATTCCTAAATACATTATACTTATTAGCATGATAATATATTTAAAAATACTAGAAGTATGGTAAGTATGACATTAGAACTATTAGAATGAGTAAAGTACAAATATTTTTTTTATAAATAACAGAAATATTTGTTCAATCCATTGTACTTGTAAAGGTACAATAATTACATTATTTCCTTATTCTACCTTATTTTACCTTACTTAACAAGTACATACTCCATAAGATATGTGACTTATTGTAGAATGTTTTTAAGATAATTAGCTGTAGTAGGTAGCTGGCCATATGTCTTTCCTTGGATGTGCATTGTAAGTAATTGTAAGGGTTTGTAAGATACTGCTAATATCTACATTTACATATACATCTTCTATCATTCCCTTTCCTTAGTGTGTACTTCTTTTTCTTACACATTACTTTATACGTAATTACTCCATTTTATTTATTAATTACTCTGTAATTTATAGAGTGACCCAAAAAACACAACATTATTCCTGACCATGACCATTATGTGCTATAGTAGAACTAGTAGTAGATCATCAACAAAATCATAGATCCAATTTCATTATGTGTTAAATACACTCACTGACAAAAAATAACGCAACAAGAAGAAATAAAGAAAAAACTTTACATCTGTGAATGTAATTATTATTTATATATATATATATATATAAGTGAGAGATATATATAAGTGATATTAGAGTGCAATATTAGAGTGAAAGAAATACATTTACTGGGAAACACCATACAATGTACTCTGAAAGGACTCCTCTATATTGTCGTATGTGATGCAACGAGGATACCAAATGATTTAGTGTTTCAGGTGTCATTATGTCCCATACTTCCTGCAAACACATCTTAAGATGTCTAACAGTAAAGGGTCATCGCGGCTGCATTTTCTGCTTCAAAGTTCTCCAGACATTTTATATTATGGCGAGGTCAAAGCAGGCCAGCCTTGTACCTGAAGCCTCTTCTTGCACAACCTTATTATTCCCTTTACTTAGTGTGTTTTATTTTTCTTACACATTACTTCATACGTAATTACTCCATTGTATTTATTAATTACCCTGTAATGTGTGATCCAAAAAACACAATATTGTTGCTGACCATGACCATGATAATTTGATAAAGTTTTGTCAGTGTGCCCCGTCTTATATGGTCCGCCGTCTGCTGGGCAGCAGACAAATCCAGGGAAGCACCCAGTACCTAGTTGACTGGGAGGGATACGGCCCAGAGGGGTGGTCATATGTTCCTGCTCGTCACATTCTGGACCTCACCCTGATATGGGAGTTCCAGCGTGACCGAGCTGCCGCTATTGGCCCCTCAGGAGCGGTCCCTAAGGCGAGGGAACTGTTATGAGGCTTACCTCTGACGCCCGGTGTGTAACGGCACGCTCAAGTAGCAGTTACAGAGTGTCCGGTGATGTCGCTTATATGCGGTGTTTAATTGACAACATGATATTAAACACCTGGGGGGTGTACTATACAACCCCCAGGTGTTGTTCAGTGCCACGTCGTCATACAATGAACGTATGGTCCCTCGCTTGCGTCACAATTTATTTAAAGAACGTACGGTTCTATTTAAACTCATTCTATTAAACTTATAATTATAATAAAAATAATAATAATTATTATTATTATCATCACATACTCTAGTCTGAGCACTGATTGTATTTCAGTTCAGTGATTACGGCATTACTAACTCGATCCTTATAAATGACATTTCCCAGTGTGTGTACTGTGTATATAAGATGCATGTTTGTATTGATCATGGTAACATTTTTCTGAACTGTAATGTCATCCTACCTCTAACATTAGTTTATTGCAAATGAAGGCTGAATATGATGCATATTCTGATATTCTAAGGTCTGCATAAAGATGCAGATGAACTAATATTTTGCCATGGTCCATTCGTCTGGGCCATAAGGACACACAAGTTCCTCAAAACATTTTACTCAGAAACAGTCATGACACAGGATGTTGTGTTTTTTCTCTCTGTCTCAAGTAAAAGAACAACCGTGAGAGAAAGACAAGAAGGGTGAAGAGAGGTGTGAACACAAAGCGTGAGAGATACTAGAAGGGGTATGAGAGCTGAAGTATGATGTATAGTCCTTTGAGAATGGGGTAAAAGTGCGGTTTTCTACATGTTCTAAATAAAGGCAATTGAATGGATGAAACAAGTCTTCACATGAAACTTTATAATTAAATGTATCTGGTAATCATATGACGTGTGAAAAGTTTATATAACGTCCAGCTCTAGCAGCTGGTGTGAACATAATTAACAAACGTCTTAGGGTGTGTACCCGTCTATGTGGGGGAGTGTGTGTGTGCATATGCATCTTTATCCTCTCTGCCCCAGTATACTGGCAAAGACCCCAATGTCTGTGCTTAAAGTCACGTCCCGTGGAGAGAGAGGGAGCCAGAGAATGCAAGAGAAGCTGTGAGAAATAGGGGGAGGAAAGAGGAGTGGGCGTAAGGGGCACAGAGAGCAAGACACAGGAAGTGGAGAAAGATGACAAAAGCACAGCCAACGAGGTGCTCACTGCCATGACCATGGAGAAGATGAAGAGGAGGATGAAGAGCAAGCAGAGAACAGAAAGGAAAATTACAGGAGGAAATGAGGACGAGCTAGTGAAGTGCTGGAGAAAGAGTGAAGTTTGTGTTTGGCACTAACAAGCTGAGATATTGTGGATTAGATTGACCGGACATGTGTGTTTGTGTTTGACTAAAAAGGGATGTGAAACACACACAGACCCCATGCTGGCTATGCTCAGGGCTTGGAACAGTGCCAATACCACAATGGACATGGTCACACACACATCATTCAGTGTACACACACACACACACACACACACACACACACACACACACACACACACACACACACACACACACACACACA
>JAUZST010015609.1:0-10136 GCA_034779995.1 Parotocinclus haroldoi | reverse complement strand
TTTTGGACATCTGTAGATTAATGTAAGTGTGCATGTGTCATCGGCTCTGCTATGTTACAGTATAAACTATATTAAACCCCTCGGTTCATCATACATTTAACTGATGATGGATTTGTTTGAACGTATCACCATCGTAAATCAGGGAGCTCCCGCACAATACAACTCCATTAATGCGTGTCATTCTTTATACAGTGTGGATTTTTTCGGGATCCGGAAGCTGTTATGAGAAAAAAAGTGCTCTCGGTTCTCGGTACTCTGTTCTTGACAAGCCTAATGGAAAAAAAATAAACAAAGAGGATCTGTCAGCCATGCGGCCATGTTTTTACCACAGAAGTTTGGTGCGAGCTGAAAAGACGCTGTCTGTCCGAAAGGTATACAGAGCCAACAGGACTGTAGCCCTCCTCCTTTAGCAGGGAAACGGGCGCTATTCTGTGCAGTGAAAGCTGGAGAAATATCCAAAATATAAAAAGTTTGCAGATTTACATTGGTTTTTAAGTTATTGCATGAACTACGTGTATATTTTTGGCTTATACTCTTATAACCTTATCAAAAGCCTCCCATGTAATGTCAAAAATTTGTGAACCCTATAGAATTTTCTCGATTTCTGCATAAATCTGACCTGAAACATGATCAGATTTTCATACAAGCCTCAAAGCAGATAAAGAGAACCCATTTAAAGTCATAAGAAACAAATGTTATGCTTGGTCATGTATTAGTTGAGTATATCTGGTAAGACCATTAACTGGAAAGAAACATTTCTGGTAACTGCTGATCAGTCCTTTACATCGACTGGGAGGAATCTGATAAATGAGCTGATAAATACTGTAATAACAGCTGGGTTGGACCTAATTAATAATGCGCTCCTCTAAAGTCATGGGATCGTAATAGTAATACAATCCTAGACCATGTGAGAACCTCTGGTCAACCAGGACAGTAGAATATTCCACTATGACCACAATACTGGACAGTTGCAGGCCGTGACTCTCTTTGAACGCTTTTTTTAAATCCTGTTTAGGGTGCTTTGGTGCACTATAACCCTAAGTCGAAGGCCGGTCCTCGCATTGTGTTTATTTATTTGTCTTAGTTCAGCTTCAGCTTTAATTTAGCACACAGTGTCTCCTCTCAGAGTGCTGACGGTGTTATTCTAAATCCTTTTAACCTGAGAGTGTGTGTCGCTCAGGTTCACAGGGCGTGATTCATTAAACGTGGACAGAGATGGAGCAAAATAAACAACAGCGCGTGGATGCGCTCTCTGTGTGTGTGTGTGTGTGTGTGTGTGTGTGTGTGTGTGTGTGTGTGTGTGTGTGTGTGTGTGTGTGTGTGTGTGTAATGACTTCCCCAGCTGTCCCTAGGGGACTCACACTCGTGCTCCCGGCCTCTCTCAGCCTCTTTACATCACCCACGTGTTTATTTAGGAAAGATTAGCAGCGTAAAAGCCTTACAACCACTCACACACAGACAGGATGAGTGAGGCATTCGCAGTACTCGAAATTTGGATTCAAACATCTGATACAAACTTCTGATGCAGATCGTTTTGTTGTTTTCCCCTGTATCACACGGTGTCATGGTTTTCCTTAGAGTAAGATATTGCCGTTCCTAGGAATTGTTAACAATGTGCTTTAATGTTTTATCACCTAAGTGTTTACCAGCTCATAAACTACGACCGATGAGGTGAAATACAATCTAAATTCACATTGTTATTTATCAGCATGGAGAAAGTTGGACAAATGAAATGAGACACAACGGAGCTACAGTATTTGCTATACAATGAGCTGCACTCGTATAGATGCCCATATCTACTTGTTGCTTAATTAATACGAAGCTTAGAACAACCAGAGCTCTAATGTGCTTGTCTGGGAGAGCACACAAGTGTATTTGCTTCACGCACAGTAACAGGGATGGTTAAAAAGACAAAAAAAAGAGTCACACGTGGAAAGAATATTGGAGCAGTGAGGGTATGGTATGATCTGGGTTGTGTGGTTGGATTAGAGAAAATTGCTTTCGGGCAACAAATACTTAAGATGGATTTGGCACAATCTCTACCGTTACGTGGGATTATGAAAATTATGAAAACCAAAGTGTCTTGAGTTCATGGAACTACTGGAATTTTTTTTTGATTGGATCTGGTTTCTGTGGTTGGAAAAGGCAAAATCATTTTTTGGGGAACAAGCACTCAAGGTGGGTTGGGTGTAACCCTAAATGTTAAGTGTGATGGAGAAACCCAAGATGATGTGGGTGCCTGCATCTGCCAAGAAGAGAGGTTACATTTTGAGATGTGCAAATTCTTACTGAAGACCCTGTTGTAAAGGGTGCTATAGAAATAAATTTGATTTAACTGAAAACCTGGTTAGAATACACCCCATCACTGAGTCCACGAAATATCTGCATTTCAATTAGATTTCATAAGACTGCATTTGCTAAGAGGCTGCAGTTGACCCGTGGTTGGACCTTCCAACTGAACGATGATCCAGAGCAACTCAGAAAGAAGCAATTGGCATGGTCATGGTCCAGTCCCCTGGCCTGAACGAAAGTCCATAAGAGAGGATATGGAGAGATTCTGCTGGATGATTTGTTGTCAGTGTGGCTCTAGACAGACACAGCTGGTCTTTTCTTAACAGACAAAAGCAAACATAATTTCTCTTTAGATGAGTTTGTAAGATAGTTTGTTAGGTAATTATAAAAGGTCTGTTTACATCCAGATTGGAAGGTCAGTTTTCTCCAGATGTCAACGCTGCATGCTATCTGTGAGGATTTAGATGACTTAAGATTAGTTAATGATGCAGGCAATCTGAAGTAATATCAGCACTACAGTTAAATCCCTGCAAGTATTCCAGACCTTGATACTAAATAAACAGTTACAGTAGCAGGCATGCAAAGGAAATATTATTTATTTTTGCAGTATTAAAAAAGCTTGCATTCTGCAACTGTTTCCACAGCCACAATGCCCAAAACTAAAAATAAAAAATCTAACACACTTGTAAAACTTTTACATGTCCTTTAGCAGACGCCCTTATCCAGAGACACTTAAAATTAATACAGTCTTACAATCCAAGCGGTTTTGGGTTAAGGGACTTGCTCAGGGATCCAACTGTGGCAGAGGTGGGATTTGAACCCTGGACCTTCTGGTCCATAGTCCAGTACCTTAACTATTAGGCCACCAAAGTCCAATATATGTTTATTAAATATGTTTATATAGTTACATGTATGTTAATGTCTTTATCCGGATGCACTTGAGCAGCTGAGCAGTTGAGGGATCAAACGGTGTCAGGGATTTTAAATATTGCAACAAACATGCAACAAATACGACTCCTTAAGTCGCCTTAAGTAAGTCCCTCAGGTATGATTACAGTCAAACCTGATAATCTGGAGGTCCCCAAATTCCTGAAAATGGCTTCATATCTCATTCTACAGCCTTCTGAACCTGAATACGTTTAGGCTTAGGTGTGTTAACGCTTGGGGCACACCAGTCAAGTGGACTGAGACCCACCCAACACTTCCAAGTGAATGCTGGTGCTGTTTGGTGTAGCTCAAACCAGAGACAGGTATGCAAACACAGGGTCATTATTACAAGTAGCGACCCTTTAAAAACATATATATATATATATATATAATTTCGAATAACACTTATCAAATAGCTTACTTAATTCTTTCATTAAAAAGGACAGAATATATAGGAAGCATACATGGTTGTTATCGTTACAGGAGGAACGTTGCTCCTTACATGTCAGTACAGGAATCTTAGCCACTGTCTTTTTGCTGCATGTTCTTATGTAGCCATGCAGGGGTTATCCTTCAGACTTGTCTTCTTTTTTAATCCAAAAAGCTTTAAATTGGTCTCATGAGTCCACATAATGTTTCCTGGTTGGGTATGAGAAAGGTGTTTTATCAAAACTGTACAGTATTACACAATGCCAGTTATAAAAACCTCTGTGCTACTGTTGGCTATCTCACTGATTTGTGTATGTGTGCATGTGTTTTTATGTGTTTGTGTTTGTGTGTGTGTGTGTGTGTGTGTGTGTGTGTGTGTGTGTGTGTGTGTGTATGGCAGGCAGGAAATGCCCAGACGGCCGTCTCTCAGAAACTCCTGTGCATTTCCTGCATATGGCCATACCTGATAAGACCAGTTGTGTGTGTGTGTGTGTGTGTAACCTTATCTCCTGATATATAACAATAAAATCTATCCACAAATTAATCATTTCTAGCAACTATTATAACTTTGCTTGAACGGTTGCTATATGAAATTAATTGAATATCATTTACATATAAACACAAATACATAAAATGAACTGTTGAATTGTATTGTCTCTTTGTGTGTTTTTTTTTCTAGTCCGTGTGCAGAGCAGGGTATGGGAGACGAGTTTAACCTGATGGATCATTCTGATCTCTACATCTTGGATTTCTGTAGGTGTCTTTAGGTTTTTAATGGTATCCATTTTCTAATGTGCCATAATGAATGCACTAATTTTAACATGAACGTTGTAATGTGAGTATAATTGGGTTTTTTTAGGTCCCAATTTGAAGACTTTATGTAAATTAGCTGTGATTCAGTACAGTCTGGAACAATCAGGACTACCACATGACATAAGGTAACACACACATGCACACATTTGTCTTTCTCTCATTGGTAGCGCTTGATTTTTTTTCCAAAGAATGTTCAGCCTTTTACCTTTCTGTGGGCATTTGGTTCTTACAATGATGTGCAGTAACGTGCAAACGTATTAGGATTGAAAAACATTGAATGTGTTTGCCATAATGAACATGTATAACAATTGGACCCAAAACATTCAAACTTGGATTTGGCACCCCATAATAGTCCCATCCACTGACCTTCCTAGCAGTCTTTCTTCAAATCTGTTCTTCCTTCAAATCTTAGTCTTTTAACCCTGTTCCCCTTCTGAAGAAAAAGTTCCTTGGCTGCTACACTTCCAGAAAGTCCATTCCTGATCAAGCTTCTTCAGACTGTACAAGGGACAAACCTGGTGTCCTGATGAAGCTGCCAGATGCTGCTATTGCTCAAGTGTAAGGGGAGGTCACATTAAATACTTGCCACTCTAGCAAGGGTTTTTTTAGGTTTTAATAATACATACATTTTTCCTGGTGTAATTCTAATAAGGAGACAAAATGAATTATGTATTATATTTATATTATTTCTAAATCAATCAACCAAGGTATAGCTAATCTAATGGTGGCCTAAAATTTCGGGTGCTCACACTACACCTGGGAGCCTTGTACCGTGCCAGAGCACGATTGCCCCCCCCCTTCCTTCCCCGCTGGCCTTACAGCATCACTTTTTGTGGTGGAGGAAGGCGCACTTGCACCGCACAATGGGTTTTTTTTGACGTACTCACTTTGAAGTTCTTTTGAGTCGTTTTGGGTGCTCACACACAGCCCCCTTATACTCTTTAGTACTCTTTATGTATCGATTATGCAATGCAACCATTTCCAGCTTCTCATGCTGCACGTATAAGAAGATTTCTACAGAAACAGCTGGCGTTCGGCTCTGAGCTGAGCTGTTTGTCTTTGTGGGCACAGGCGAGAACGCAGTTAGATAAATAAGAAAACGGTTCCATACAGCCACTGAGGTTTGCACCATGATCCCCCGGCCTTGCAGCTTTATTTCACCAGATATTTTTTCTGTAATATCCATGTCTTTATAGTCAGTGTGTTCTTGTGCTCTGCTACTAGTGGGATGAGCTGTTCTGCCTGACAACCGAGCTCTGATTGGTCAGCCTGATCACACCTGAACAATGCAGAAGTTGGCGCAGGGTCCGATTAAAAAAATTCCGGACTCTGTATGAAAGACGCTATTAATGCGAGAGTGTCCTAAGTGTGAAGGGGGCTTAGGTTGGAGGCAAGTGGCCGTGTTTTGGAGGTCAGGGGTCTGATTGACTCCTGTTGCCCCTCAGAGCTCCTTGTACCACATCAACACACACACACACACACACACACAGGCGGGCACAGGGAGAGAGAATGAGTGTGTGTAATCAGAGCCAGAGATAACAATCTGAGGCTCAACCCTTGACCTCCCATCATTTCAGGGGATAAGGTTACACACACACACACACACACACGCGATACGAGCATCTATATGCAATACTCAGAGCTACTCTGGGAAAATTGTGTTCTAAACACAATATAGTGATGTAATGTAATTTAGATATTAAAGTTTTTTTGTCACATTTTATCCCCATTTACCCTGGTCAGGGTCGTGAGGGGGTCTAGAGCCTATCCCTGAATTCACAGGACAAAGCCCGGCATATACACAAACGGGGAGCCAGTCTATATTGGGGCTAGGTAAGGGTTGTTACAGACACTGTTAACCTTCTCTCCCTTAAACATGACCAATTGTGCCGTACTATGGTGCCCAGCATGGCTAGAAGACCTGGCCCAGGTCATCACAGTGATGGCCTTATCATCTTAGACTGTGCAATCTGAGAATCTAATGATGATTAAATGATGATGAAAAAAATTATTGGGAACTCATCAGCCCCTGTTGTTACAACAAATTATTATTTTCAATTATTATTTCCTAGCATGACATGGCTTTGATTTGGTATATACCTGTATCTGTTATTTTTGATGCCGCCACTGATGACTCTAACGTTACATGGGACATCCTCTTGGCACACGAAAGGTACCAGACTATTGACTTGAGGGGGTTAAGCTGCCACATTTGGGCTATTGAGCAAAGCACTCTAGATAAGTGTGTCTGCAAAAAGCATTAATGATTAGTCAGTCACTTTTATAAGGAAAGTCTTATATATATATACATATATATATACATTTCTTAAAAAATAGGGTGTGTGTGTGTGGATAGACAGTCAGACAGATAGATATGGATGTGTGTGTTATTAAATGGACTGAAGACTGATTCAAGGAAATCCAGTGTAGGACTGGCGTGGATCAACCCCTCTAAGCAGAAGCTACATCTCATAAAACTAATCAGCTACTTAAAGACAAATGGATTAAACAAGTCAAATCAATTGTAGCTCTTGCTGGGTTGAAATAATGAAGTTTTAATTAGTAGGCTGCTTTTTTAAGTAATATATTTCAGACTCTGCTTTGAAATGCTTCTTCAGCCTGAAAATAACATCTAATTTGATTGGTCCTATACTCCTGGGTAAAAAAAAAAATGGACCAACCCCAAAACTAATCAGGAGTTACGGAATTAAGAAATAGATGCGATGGTGGAAGAAACAGCCAGTTCGGGAAAAGAATCCTTCTTGGATAATATGATAATTGTGATGTCATTCATCCAGCTAAGTTGGCGATTGTGAGGTTACCGTAAAGAATGTTCTTGAGAATGCAATCGTTCTTGAGAAAAGAGTTTCCGAAAAACAAGCTAATTAAGACTTACGATGTTATTTGAAGAAGTGACTTTTTTCTTTAAGAAAAAGACGGTTACGTTTTAAAGATGATTTTCTTACTTAAGACTTAAAGACTTTTGCGAATCCGGTCCCAGATCCTAATCCAGTACCTTACTGAGTCACTAACACAGAAGCATGCTTACGTTAACTGTTCCTGTGTTTCCTGTAGGTGGGAACTGGCTGCCATGACGACCAACAGTACCATCAGCCGACCCATCTTCTCCTCTCACGGATAAGAAACGCACAGTCTAACCCAGACACGCACCAAAACCCACGACGTCTGTGAGGAGGAGCCTCTGTTTATCGACCTGAACATTACATCGGTTTATTCTCCCTCTGTGTTAAATCAGTTTAATCAGTGAAATCTGAATGTGTGTTATTGAGCGTGTGTTCATGGGTGTGTATTAATAGGAACTCGTGTAAATGAGGACGTGTTGAGAGGTGTGCATTAAAGAGCGTGTGTTAATGAGTGTACAGTAATTAGCTTGTTAAACGAGTGAATTATTTGAGTTCTTGTGCTCGTTGACGGTGGGAGCTAAGCAGGGTCCGGTCTTGTTGAAGAGTTTGGTGCTGTAAGCTCATGTCTGCAACTTCCTTCAGGGTTAATAAAGTTTTGTCTATCTACCTCTATCTACAATCAGATTTCCCTAATGGGTGTGTGCCGATGATCACGAGTGAACGCCGTGCAATTGGAAGGGTGTTCTTCTATTCGCAGACATATTTCGGGTCCGTTGCGTTCCGTGTCAGCGGTTCATTCCAGTAACGGTGGGGGAAATGCATTTTGGGCAAACCCTGAGTCCTCTGATACCTGTGAAGACCGTGGAGATGGAGGTTTTTCAACGGTGGGATCATGAGATAACAGACCTCATAAATACAGAGTGAGTCAGAAGTCTCGGGACACCGAGACAAGCCGCGTTGTGGATTTTTCACAAAGGCTGCCAAAACCATTGTTGAGGTTTCGGTTATCGGTTGTGGCTCTTCGGACAATCACTACATGGCTTGTCGTTCACAGTCCCGGTTTCTCTGAATTTGGCTATGAGGGATGTAAGAGAGCTGTGGGAAATGTGTGGTCTTTCTGGGTGTTGATTGTTGAAGTCTGTTGCTTCGATTACAGCAGCTGGGTTGAACCACAAAAAATATCGCAAATCGTCTTCTTTGATCACCTTCGTTTACATTTATGGCGTTTAGCAGACGCCCTTATCTAGGGCGACTTACAACACAATCTTACAATTCAAGCAATTGTGGGTTAAGGGCCCTGCTTAAGGACCCAACCCAGAGGTGGGATTTGAACCCTGGTCCAGAGTCCAGTGTCTTACCCACTAGGCCACCACAGTCCCACTTTATGACCACCTTGCCATTGGGAAAACTTGCCCTTGATCCGATATGGTGGCTTTTCAGACGGCAGCCACCTTCCGGACGTAGCCAGAAAAAGAGAGGCCCTGTCACTCATTACTTGCTTCAGATATTTCATTTTCCCTTTTGTTTCTGCAATAAAGTGTCCCGTGCTTGACTCGCTCTGTATTTGGGGTGATATCTGCAGAAAAAATCCGATTAAAAACATTTTTAAAAAGTAGTATTTTTTACATTATAGTTTTAAATCGTTTTAAACAAACTTTATTATTTTATAATAATCAAATTGAACAATATTATCCCATTATGTTAGGCTGATGTTCGGACGATGTTCTGTTCTGAAATGTAAACAGAAACATTTTTCTTTTCAGTTAGTTATTTTGTGAGTTTCGAAATGCAAATCCAAATCCATTTTGTTTCGTTTTTCTGTTAAATACGCGGAATCCAAATTTCATTTATCAGAAATACAAAAATGATGACGCATGATGCATTTCCCATAAGTTCATCGGGAGTTTGTTTTTGGCTCTAGAGGTTCTATCAGGTTAGTTACTGGGACGATGGCTCCTCTTAAGTCATTATTATTATTATTATTATTATTATTATTGTTATACAGCTGCAACAAAAAATCTCACGTATAGAAATTTCAACTCACCTAGCACAGCTGATGCGAGGATGTTCAGTAATGAGATTTGGGACATGTACGCATGATTTGATATAATTTAGCATTTCTATATCTGCTCTGTTCTTGGTTGCACGGTGGTGCAGTGCTTTCCATCTCTGCATGGGTTTTCTTCAGTACTTTTTCCACCCACATACAAAAGACATGCTTTGGATCTCTAATGTGAACGTGACTGGCACCCTGTCTGGGTTTGTTTCCCACCTTGTGTCCTGTGCTGTCAGTTAAGAACCTGACAAATACTACACCACCTCCGTTAAACGTGACCCTGACTTGAAGTAACCAAGTAAGAAAAGTAAGTGGGTGTGTGCCTTTTATTAATAACACAGCTCACAACGTTTAGAGGATATTTCATTATAGCCTACTATATTTTTATTAAACGAGAAAGATGTGTGTATGTGCGTGTGTGTGAAAGAGAGAGAGAGAGGTGTGTGGGGGGGGGTATGTGTGTGGGAGAGACAGACAGAGAGAGAGAGAGAGACAGACAGAGAGAGAGGTGTGTGAGAGAGACAGACAGAGAGAGAGAGGTGTGTGTGTGTGTGTGTGAGAGAGAGACAGACAGACAGAGAGAGAGACAGGCAGAGAGAGAGGTGTGTGTGTGGGTGGGTGTGTGTGTGTGTGTGTGAGAGAGAGAGAGAGACAGGCAGAGAGAGAGGAGTGTGTGAGAGAGAGAAAGAGAGAGAGAGAGAGAGAGAGAGCTGTGTGGGGGGTGTGAGAGAGAGAGAGAGAAAGAGAGAGATACA
>JAUZST010015608.1:0-10136 GCA_034779995.1 Parotocinclus haroldoi | reverse complement strand
TGTGTGTGTGTGTGTGTGTGTGTGTGTGTGTGTGTGTGTGTGTGTGTGTGTGTGTGTGTGTGTGTGTATGCATATATGTAGACAGACAGATAGAGAAAAATTCAGAGCTTTCTGAAAACTCATCAGTCTACCACAAGAGAATGACTTATATAGAGTCGAGTGAATTCAACCACACTAAGGCGTTACATAATGTTCATAACGTGTGAACAATGCCTTTAAAAATCCCTGCATGGACAGTTAAGCATTGTTTGTATAAGGCTGATTACCAATCAGTGGTTAAGACGTGAGCTCACAGATCAGCTGTGTGCACATCTGCAAGCCTTCAGCTCATAACTTCAACAATGGTGTCCTCTAAATAGCTGGATGGATGAGCACGAAAACAATGATCTCAAAGTGACAGAACTCCCTCTGGCTTTCGTGTTTGCATGCATCCATGCTTCCTTCACAATCACACCACACATTTTGAGGTCTAAAGCCGCGCACACTGAGCCGCTCCTCACTGACCTCCAGGCATGACAACTCACCTATACATGTACAGCTGTCTGTGTGTGCTGTTCCCACTGATTCCCTGTTCCACCTAAGCATAACACCCTGTATACATGGATGTTCAATCTTTAAGTCTGTTCAACTTTAGTGACGTTATTTCACTTGGTTTATGAATATAAAATAGGTTTCACTTGGTTTATCAACTATCAAATTGGAGTGGAATAAAGAATACACTTCTAAATTTAGGCACTAGATAGTAATTAACTATGATAAAAGTTCTGAGGCTATACACAGTGTAAGAGGGGAACTGGCTTTCAGTGTTCAGTGAAAACAACAAAACAAAAAGCTTTATAATAAAGAATTCTGAGGTTGAGTGAAGTTCCTATTTTGACCCCTCTTATCTTGGTCATTGTGTTGGCAATCTTCTTATAGGCTAGTCCAGCTTTATGTAGAGCATAATTTTATTTTATTTCATTCCGATCCTCAGAGAGTTCTTTGCTATGAGGTTCCACCTCTGGGACTTTTTCCATTAACAATAATTAAACTATAATTTGACAGTGTATATTTGGTCTTACATTTTTATCTCTCAATCGCCTGAATTGTCACTGTGTTTTTTGTGATATAATATGTTTCTTGCCGTCTGTTGATTTTCGTGTCACTTGCACTTGCAGAATCTTGTGTCAATCTTCCATTCTGAGTTTGGGCAAACATAATTCATTCTCTTCTATGAGTAAGAAAGGTGGCATTCCCGTTTCCTCTATCAATCAAACTGATACTACAAAAGTTACTTCTGGGTATGTGTCAGTTCATGTGTAATGAATAGGATAAATATGCTCTCTTCCAAGCCCGCCTTGTTATACCCCATGACCTGCAATTCAAGAATAAAAGCTGAGTGAAATGATAACACTCAGCCTGATAGCTGTCGGAATAACAAATACAGGGAGGTGCGGTTTTAACAAACTAAGGAATGACTGTGTATAATACAACATCTGTATAACATCAGCACAATTCTAATGGCATATCATTATCCATCAATCAATGATCCAGGTCAAGGAACAAGCCAAGCAAAGTCAGCAAATAACAGCAGCTGTCAGACTACAGTCATAACACAGTAGTGTGACTGTTTTCAATTAAATTAAAATGAATGGCTATTCATTAACTTGGCTGTTGGTGTTTCTAAATCATATCCATATTGTGACAATGATAAGAGGTTTGATTAATATGCCTTAGATTGTGTAATTAATAAATATCTATTACAGCCCCGGTATTAGAGTTGTTTATCTTAGTGTTGTATCACTAACAAATGTGACAGTCATTTAAACAACTCACCAACTGTGTAATTTAGAAAATACACACTTCTTTCATAGTCTATCATATCTTAGTGTTTTTATCAGGAAATAGCTGAGCATGTCCTGAATTTTAATAGGCACTATAAGACAATGTGCATTACAGATTCTATCGAGCACAGCTTGCCAGTAA
The DNA here is from genome assembly GCA_034779995.1 of Parotocinclus haroldoi. Classification (NCBI taxonomy): domain Eukaryota; kingdom Metazoa; phylum Chordata; class Actinopteri; order Siluriformes; family Loricariidae; genus Parotocinclus; species Parotocinclus haroldoi. Next base: position 8,171 of record JAUZST010015608.1, on the reverse strand, counting down.
AGTGCTAGAAATAATCTATCCCTTCAACACGGTTACAGAACTGCGCTATTTGCTATATAAACCTGGTCGGACAGCTGATGTGAAGTTATTGTAATGTTGCGTTGTGTACGGGGTTAAGCTAAGGCGACACACTCTGTGTCCCTGAATCAAGCAAGAGTGTGAGGCATGTAGTAAGGATTGTCCCCCCTAATCAGATGGCCACAGAGACAAGGTCACAGTCTGTATTGCTGTACCGATTAAGACCAGCTGTCATTCCTGCAGACCCAGACATATACTGCAGAGCAACCAGAGGACCTTCTGGGACTTTAGCATTCCAGAGTGCCATCTGCCTCCACCACACTGAGCATTCTCATTCTCACCCAGCTGCCTCATACAACACCCTCATATCACTGTTGTACCGCTTTTCAAGCAATTCCCTATCCCAAACGCCCACACTCTGACCATCGTGAACATGAGCAAACACTCTTGTTGCTCCAATACAAATGTAGAAATGTTAATACGAAAGAAGCAAAGTCATGCTCAAAAATAGGGCTACAAACATGTAAAAGATTTCGACACACAGAATGTGGCATAAGAATGATAACATGTACCATACATTCAAACCGGTATCAATGCAGTGCTATAAAACTGGTTAATTCATTCACAATGTAGCATATCACAACGCCTGGCTTACTCAAACACTTTATTCATCTACAGCTCAAAAACAACGCTAAGTGGCTCTGGATTGGATTGAACTGAATCAAATTATTCAAATAAACTGATATCAGCAAGAGTCACTTGACTACACTGGAGGCCAAAAGTCTGAGAAGTGCTGTCACAATTATTACATAATACTTAAGACAGTAGCAAGTCTATGAAATAATCACAATTATGTAGGACTACAGTCATTTTACACACTTTGGTTAGATGCCTGCATCTAAAAAAGCAGTAAATGCATTCATTCTGAATGATGGGTTTAAGGAAGTCAGAGGGCAGCACTGAATAATGGTGGTGTATTTCTTAGCTGTGTGGAGAATTCTCTATTTTTGGCATGTATGATAACAGAATGAGTTTTTTTTTGTCACGCTTTGATTGTTTTAATATTTGTAAGTATTCGAATGGTTGTGTTTGGGTGCACGCACATGCAGCACGTCATTTTTGGGAGTAATCAGTATTTGCAGCTAATCAAACCTGGCTGTGAACAGACAATTAAAATTGTTCATCATGATTATTTATATGACAACTATCAGCTGTCAGGTGTCATGATTGTGGCAGGCCTATTGAGACCACCAGTGATAATGCTTCGGTTTTGCATTTTCTTCTATAATATAATACATTGTTTTTCATTATAAATAATATAACCAATATAACAATGTGAGAGAAATGTTAACCCTTAACTTAAAAATCTACTAGAGCTGCCATCTACTTCACAATAACTTGAGATTGCCCATACCCACGGTTTTGGAATGAGACATTTAGAAAGCACATATTTGGGGCAGTAGGGTGGTGCAGCGGTTAGCATGGTCGCCTCTCAGTTCCTGTGTTCCTGATTCTATCCTGACCTCAATGTGGAGCTTCGAACGGCTAACCCCAGAACCCTGACCAAGATTAAGCGAATAAGAATACAAATGATGGAATGTGTGAGCATACTTTTGACCACAAAGTGCATAAATGTATGTATGATTTGAACAATTACATAAATGGAAGAACAGTTTGTGAGGTCTATAAAAGTTTTATCTACAAAAGTGCTTTTAATGTATTGTATGACTCATGTTCTTTTCCCTTGTTTGTTCTTTTGCTTTTTCCCTCCATCACTCTCTGGAGAAAAAACAGTCTGCTAGTATGAGTTCCCCTTTGATCTACTGGGTTTCTTCAAGATTCAGCTTTTCTAATCCCTTGTCTCCTACTTCCTATGAAGATAAATATTTCGAGCTAATTCAGAGAAGTGCCTTTCAGCACAACACCAGCACTCTTTCCCCTTCCTCTGTAACGTACAGTTTCTTGCACGGAGCCAAGCTGTATCTGCATCTGCATATTAATTTCCACTTGAAATCAGCATGTGCACAGTATCTTCACCTTCAGTCATTTGAGTTCCCATTTGGGACCCTGCTTAATTGAATAACCACATATGCAATAGATGCGTTTTTATTATAAATAATTCAATTCTTATCTCAAATGTTGTATGTTTAATTGGACTTCTGCCTCAACAAATGTGATGCAAAGGTGAACAGTGATTAAACTATTTGGATTTCAGTATATTAATTAATTCATTTTCCACACCCAGTTAATCAGTTCAGGGTTGGGAGCCAGTACCTAGCTAGAAAAACAGGATTCAAGGTGTGAACCACACACACACACACACACATATTCATACTGTGACACCTTAGACACGTCAACTAACGTAACCCACGAATTTGAACTATTACAGGAAACTCAGACAGATGCAGGCAGCGCCAAGCTGGGTATCAAACCTAGGTCTCCAAAGCTGTGAAGTGACAGCGCTAACAATTGCTTCACCATTGTTTTGGCATGTAATATATTGTTAATAAAGGAAAAAGGTCAGTCGGGGTTCTTTATAGTCGGTTGAATAATACTAACAAAAATAATGAAACACTTTGGCGCACTGGTATGCAGTGGCACATATGAAACCATCACACATATTTCCAAGGTTCTTAACGTTCTGATCCCTTTCTCCCTCTGATTGCACCTCCGAATTAAGTATTATTTGAAATTTGTACTGAAAAGAGTGCAGGTAAATGCATAATGCTTCAAAGGCATACTTTGTACTTCTACCTTTACAACATTTTGTAATATCGAGTTAATTTTTTGGGTAAAAGATTACCTAAAGATTTGCTTTCAGCAAGCTTAATTCCCTGTGATTGTTTTCACAATACATTAGCGAAAACTCGGTTCACTGTCCTTACCAAATAGTTACATTTACATGTAAAGGACCTTCTGGTACACACTCCAGCACCTTATTCACTCAGGACCACAGTGTTAGTGTATAATAGCTTTCAATAATTAATTAAATCATGGCATTGCCACAAAAGCTAAATGTCAAGCAGGTTTCAATTTACGATAGTAGAAAACCTTAATATCGTTATAATACATTTTCACAGAGTGGACAAAGAGTGGGAGTGACTCATACTTTAGTACTCCAGACTACTCATTAGAAGGTTTGAGTTCAAATCCTAGCTCCACCGTTCTGTCCCTGCTGAGCCCTACACATATCAACTGTGTGTCGTGCATAATAATTACATCTGTAGCATGCTGAAAGTGGGTGCCCAAACTTTTGCACAGACTGCTAATTAACATCATGTTCCACCTAAAGTGCCTAAAGAAAATCATTGAGCCCTGTCATAGTCCATACTTTTTTTTTAGCATTACACCATGGTGATTCAAATAAATTAAATTTGTTTAGCTATTATATTAACACAGTTACTTAATGTAAGAATTCTATTGTAAATTATCAACTTGTTTAGATCAACCAATCAACTTCCAGATCACACAACCAGACTAACTGTTCCCTAAATGACATTAACTGTGCAAGTTTTACACAGTTTTAACTTCTAATACGACAATTCTAATGAACACAAAACTAAGAGAGATGACTAAAGTAAAAATTAACACTGTTAGACATTAGACATTCTACTAGTAGTCATTTAGAGTTCTGCACCCCAGAAACATATTAGACTAAAAATTGCCTTCTTTATTTTTTTAACAAACCATCAATGCCTTGCCTGAACTGGGACATCCTTTCAAACTGGATGGTCAAGGAGAATGATGATGAGAACGATGGCTAAGATCAATATGTACGTGTGATACCAATCCCAAAACCTTTTTAAAAGCTGGCCTGAATGGCGTGATGGCAAGAAAGAAATGGCAGACCGAGTCTTGATTTTCGTTTATATGTTTAGATGAGATCGAATCTAAACTTTTTCAACAGAAATCTCAGCACTTTCTTTAGGAAAAAACAAACCATGCACTTCAAACAAAATACACCACACATACTGTGGAGCATGTTGGAGGTAATGTTATGTTGTGGTAGTGTTTATTCACAGGGGAATCGAGTAATTGATCCGTATTGAAGGGGAAAATGAATGAAGTACAGTCAAATTCTGGAAGAAAACACATTAGCTAAACGTTGTAAGGCAAAATGTGCAATATACGTTAAATTAATTTTGATTTCAGGCTGTCAAAAAGGCTTATGATGGTTCTATAAGTACTAGAGATGCACTGATCATTGATCGTTTTCAGTGTGATTGGCTTTGACCAGTGACAGGCAGATCAGTCTCATATAACCGATTTTATGTCGGTCATAGATAGTCACACAGCCATGTGAAACACAATAAATTCACAATTTGCCCTAAACACACTTCCAGCTTTAAACAAAAAAAAACAGTTTTTTTGTTATTACAGACCAGTACTGACACAGTGTGATGACGAGAACGAGTTCGATTTAAATTTTTTCTTCAAAGTGCACTAAAGACTCTCTTCCTATACAGTTTTAGTAAGGGAGAAGTGCTATGGTATTATTTGGGTTACAGCCATGTCTTCAGCGTTCTAGTTCACAGTAAGTGAGTGGTGTTTGCAGTATGCATGATGAAAGTAAACAGCAAAAGAACGACTCCGGAAACACAGAGAACAATAATAGGACATGTGGAACTGGACAAAGCTAAAGCTAACTCTGCCGAGAGTTCAGAGATAAGCACAAGAAAGCAGCTGCTGCCATGTTTCTTTTTAACAGTAGACTTTAATTACAAAAAAAGTTTTACAAAAAATAATATATATGCTGTCTTTTATAATTACTCAACAAACTTTCTAAAAAGAGGATCGGCCAAAAAAGGAATCGACCAGTCATGTGTTTAAAGAATAGTGAATTAGAACCAGCCAAAGAAATTGCAATCGATGCATCCCTGATAAGTACAGTGTATGAATATCAATATCATATTACCTAGTCCTTTCTGACCACATTTCTTTCAGGACGTGCACAGTCAAATTTAGGGCCTGTTCACTTTGTCCAGATATGATAAATACTTTTTTTTACTGTGAATCATCATAAATTTCATTAAACTGTGATGTCAAGTAAATAACAAGTGTTGTATTCGGAACATCACTGCAATACCCACTCAATAATGCAATGCAGCATGACTTACACCCTCATTTTATATTGATAGAATCATGAATTTGCAGTTAGTGACAATAAAGTTAGCATTCTATTATAAAACCATCTTCTGTCAGCAGTTTTTGACTGACCTTTTTTTCAAGCACCCACAAAACCATTTGATCCAGCTAAGTCAAGACAATCAGCTTCTCATCTCAGGGCAATATAAGTGTTGCTGACGCTGTAAATTGAGCTAAATAATCAGCTAAAAGACAAAATCTTGGCCTTAAGTCATTTCTCCTAGTAATGCTTATAAGCTATTAATGATATGAAGATCAAAATGAATTTTAAATCACAGCTGCTAAATTTCAGAGGGCAGTGCACAATGAATACATACCAGAATGAACACACCATCATGTAGCAAATACTTTGGCAAACAATCGCAATCACACAATCAGGAGACAAGATGACCAGCAGACGGCTAAATGGATGCAATCTGAATTTCCCCTTAAGCCTCAGTGAACCGCACATAAAGATATCTCTTTAAAGGCAGTAACCATGCACAATTAATGCTGTCGCTATGGAAGCTGTGATCTAAATTGCTATAGAAAACAGCAGATAATTTGGGATAATAATTAACCTTTCTCTAGTTGCGCCACATAAGTACAATGTAAACATTGTCTGCTTTCCAACAAAAATGTCCATCACTTGCCAGACATCTTATGAACATAGACAGCCTCATCAGCCATGATTAGTCTTGTCTGTTTATTAACCTCTGTCTGCATAGAAGGGCAGAAATGTATAATTTGCTTACTGATATTAAATACAGACATACGGTCAATTTCAGTACAGTGCTACCATCTATATAAAATGTTACTTTAAAATATAAAGACTCCATGTATTTTATATCCTCTAAGCATCACAGGAAGCTATAACAACATTCAAACATGTATGCACTGTTAAAATCCATCTAAATCTGTCTTATAACCATCAATTCCACGTCTGAATGACAGAAAATTCTTTTTGAGCAAACACTTCACAAATCAAAACATACGGTATCCTTTTATTTTTCGTTTTTGGTAAGTCTTCCAGGTTCTCTAAAAGAACCAAAGATAAGAATTACAGTATTGTACAGTGTTCTAATTAAATATTTCAAATATTTTTAATAATAATTAAATCACTGCCTGCAAAGTATCTAAACTACTATGTGATTAAAACAGTAAAGTCTGTTCAACATCTATTTTCACAGAAAAGGCGCAAACCTGCATAACCAACCAATAGAGTGATCATTTATTTAACTGATCACAATGGCAATGGTATAATGACCATATCTTCATGAGCTTTCGCATATCTCAGCTTTTTTGCCCTGTTCCCATTCTGCCATTCTGCTATCCTTCCGAAAAGACCATTTTAGATCAAGCTTCCCCTGACTGTAGACTGACTATAGACTGACTATATAAGGGTCAATGTAACATTTCATTGAAGCTGCCAGATGCTGCTTTTGCATAAGTGTAAAGCGAGATCACACTAAACCCTGCCACTGTAGCCTATGGGTGCTTTTCTGATTTTTTGTTTCTTCATGTTTTCTACTGCTGCATACGAATTCTCTGTATTGTCTGGTTGTATGCTAAATAAACAACCTAGTAAATAATTTTATATGTTTATTACCCCATTGCTATAACAATGGTATATCTAATCTAATGGTGGCCTAAGACTTTATATCATCATGCACAGACAGATGTTTTACTTGAGTGAGGTATATGAATACAAACAATAAATATTGAATCAAACTGTTTAGAAGCTGTCCACACCTGCACATGCTGATTATGTGCATGTTGTCACGTCAGTCAACGAGGTGATAACGAGGAAAAAAATCAATCGTGTCTAAAAGGTGATTTCGGCACACATGCTACCAGCTGTCGGAAAGTCGGCTTTAACAAGAGATGCTTCCTTTCTGAAGGTGAGATGAGTTGTGCTAATGAGAGGAACTTTGGCTGCTTCTCCTGAACTGCACTTCCAGTTACTTTTCAAAAATGTAGACTAAGGAATTTAGGGGATGTTACTTGATTACAGAAGCTAGCTGCACTTAGGAAGTCACTTGATTACAAGCATATCAGTTGACCATGGACAAGTTGCAGACGATTTATCTGCTCTAAGAGAAGCTAGCTGCTTGGAGAGAGATCTCTTGCTTGCTGAGGAAGTTAGTTGCTCTCAGTGAACACGTCCACGTAGGAAGTAACTACACTCAGTTAATATAAGAAAATAATTGCCCTCCTAAACAAAAAACAGCAACTAACAGCAGATGTGGTTATTGTTATTGTTAGTGTATTGATAGTGTTATTGACATTATTAGCCTGGCCAGCCAGCAAGACCAGGACGAGCATTCAAGTAGATCAGCTAAACCATCACCAGCCACCATATTTCTGCTATCCAGTGGCCGAACGGTTACACTAAATCCATATTTGGACAGGATTCTTTTTATATATGGAGTTCAGTAAATGCAGTTAACAACACTTAGTTTTTAAAAATTATTTTATGCTTTTGATTTTGCCTATATATACATTTTTCAAAACTTTATCAAGAAAGAGTGTTTTGTTCATCTGATTTTTAGCACCACCTAACCAGTATGACCTTTTTTTTTCTTACATATTACACCTAATAACAAAGTTATTTGAGGTTGGAAGAGTGTATGCAAGTGTATGTAAAGATAAAGACAAAATAATTATAAAATTAATTACCAAAACAAACACAAGATAATAATTAACTTAATATAATAGCATTTAACCCTAACATTCATGTTATGTATGTGTGATATGTGAAAGGGTGTGCAATCTCCAGTGGTTTACCTAGCATCTCTGAATTGTCATTTAACAGCTTTCTATGTGACCAATACAAATTAATTTCTATTTACCTATGCCACTATTTATAGTTCTATAGTTCTATCAATGTTAGTTTAAATTGCGTTGAAGTTAAATTATTATGGACTTCCTTCACATTAATTTGTTTTTATTAGATCACACACCCACCGTGATCATGATATATGATCATGGCTAATATACTGGGTAACAGTATTATATATATAAATATA
>JAUZST010015607.1:0-34633 GCA_034779995.1 Parotocinclus haroldoi | reverse complement strand
AGAGAGAGAGAGAGAGAGAGAGAGAGAGAGAGAGAGAGAGAGAGAGAGAGAGAGAGAGAGAGAGAGAGAGAGGAGATAGAGGAGAGAGAGGGAAAGAGAGAGAGAGAGAGAGGGAGAAAGAGGGAGAGAGAGGGAGAGAGAGAGAGAGGGAGAAAGAGAGAGAGAGAGAGAGGATGCGAAAAAGAAAGAGACAGTAAATAGAGCTCACCTCATTACTGAGAGTCAGTGCTTTGTGGAGAAAACATGCTGATCCCACAAAATGTACCGCAAAATAAGCTACACAAATTAGCCAGCTTATAAAAGTTTCATGTAAATGGCTCGAACCATGACCTCAAAACAGAAACTGGAAAATGATTTAAATCAAACTTAAATAAATTAGGTTCTCGAAAAGAGAATCTAAACATTACAGGGTGAGTCAAAAGTCACCCCTTTTATTTCTGAGCAAAAGGGAAAATTACATATTTGAATACCCCAGTAAGTAATGGGTGAGGGGGCCTATCTTTTAGGCTATGTCCTGAAAATAACTGCATCATCTTGAAAGCCGCCATATTGGATCAAGGGCAGGTTTTTCCAATGGGAAGGTGGACATGTAGGATATCAAAGAAGATCAGAATTGTCTCGGAAATCTATTGCTGCAATCAGATTCACAATATCTCGTGTGGTTCAACATACAAGTTCACAACTTTTGTTGTTCTTCACAGGTCACTGAAGATGGAATTGACGATTCTGATGTCCGGGTAACGCAGCTGCCGTATCATAGCAACAGACCTCAACAACCGACACCCAGAAAGATCCACCAATTTTCCACGCAGGACTGTTACATCTCCCTCATAACCAAATTGAGAGAAACCAGGACTGTGGACGACCAGTTATGTAGTGATCGTACGAAGAAACCTCAATAGCCTTTGCGAAAAATCCACGACAGAGTACGTGACGTGTCCTGTGACATTTGACTCACCGTGTAGGTACGAGTGTGAGTGCCATAGGTACTGTAAAAAAAAGTCTTAGGCCACCATTAGATTAGATGTGCCATTGTTTTTAGAATGGTATAATGACCATATATAATTATCAGTTTCTTTATTAGAATACAGCAGTAAAGACAGGATTCTAAGTTATATGCAGTGTAACGAAACGGACACGTCGGCTTCTATGATCTAAAAAGGCAAGATGTAGTAAGTGATCTAATCTAAAACGTGTCTGATAGCATAAAATCACTCTACGAGCACAAACATCACGTGCCATTTGATACGGCACAGGCTTGGACAAGTTTATGGGTGTAGGCGATATCGATGTTCAGTGTTTACTCTTACTCATTGTTTCAGGTAAATGAGTTTCAGCCCCACAGACTTCCAAGATAATGAGCAAAATACAAAACCGGGTTGTTCTACAGGCACTGTGGTTCAAATTTACTATAAAACATTACTATGAAGATCAGTGGAAATGAGTGCTGTACTATGGCGTGAAACTTCTGGGTCCAATCGTCAAAGTCTTATCTATGTCAAAATCGATAGCACTGCTAAAACAACAAAGCTAATGGTGATCTAAAACTTTAACCGTACCGCTACTACTAAAACAATCATAAACATTATATCTGCATAATTATTATTGTGGTATGCTAAGACTGTACCATACAGGAATCAAACCTACTGAAAAGTTATTTCTATCTATAAAAATCACAGGATGTAGTCTCCTCCACCACCACCACCCCACTGCATCTACTGCGTCAAGTTGATTCACAATGGCAAGCAACGCTTCATAATTCCAGAGGCAATTACAAAAGGATGACGGTTGCAAAACATTTTCCACTGGTCACAGTTTCCATATCGGGCTGAACAATCACTCCTTATTGATCTGCTAATGAAAGTGTGATGGAATAGAACTCCAAAGCCCTGCATGTTCATTCCATTTCCAATCTTGCTGATATAATTTCATTCTGATAACAATACTAGCTCTCAGCTTAGATAAATGAGGTTGTTGCTGAAATCCCTGACCAGTTCGTTCAAACCGAGAGCGACTGCACCCGAGTGGATTTTCTTTAGTGAGGAAGAAAGCGATTTCCAAATCAGAAGATAATAAGGCAAAGTGACACTGCTCCCTCTGTAGGAATTAAAATAAATCTAAGCCAGCGTGACCAATTTAACAATTTAGATCAAACCCAATGCGGGCCCTGTGCGACTTGGGCTCAGTGGTGTTAGCCCAGACCGACAGAGGGTGGCGGAACGGGCACTGATGACCTTGTCCTAGTAAACCGTTAAAAATGCTTGAGGCTACACTGTGCATCCTGTCGATAACCTATTATAACAGAACGGGGGAGGTGGCATGAAGTTCAATTAACAGAAAGCAGGGGATGTGGAGAACGGGATCACAAGAGGACTATGACTGAGCAGCTAAACAAGGGCATGAGGGGAAAATGGGGAGAGGGCATGATGGACGACCGTCATTAAGCACCTTCTCCTCTGTGGAAAATTTGATGCCACCGAACAGAGCGTTTCACTCAGCACTTCTGATGCTACAATGCTTGTAGAAATCCCTGTGACTTTTATTCAAATGTAAGAAATGATATGCGTCCTTCCACCATATTAACCTCCACTGGCTCCCAGTTAACTATATCCCAGTATATCCCAGTATTGATTTCAAAATTCTCCTTCTCACATATAAGGCCATCCACAACCTTGCCCCGCCTTACTTGTCAAATCTCCTCCATATTGAAACTCCCTCCCATTTGCTTAGATCTGCTTCTTCCACTTAGCACTACGGAGTTTCTAAAAGTTCTGCTCCCAAACCCTGGAACTCCCTCCCACCGGATATCCGTAATATTGATTCTCTCCCTCTTTTCAAATCTAGACTTTAAAATTCACCTTGTCAAAATAGCCTTTCATTTCCTTGTAATTTCTCATGTTTGTTTTAATGTTTCTTTCTTGTTCCCTGTAAAGTGACCTTCAAATAATATGTATTATTATTATTCAAAAATGTAAAGGAAATTTAAAGGAAAAAAACAGCTTGTCTAGCAATACCAATTAATCTGTAAATGTTGGTGTATCATGATGTTTTGAAACTTGCCTCTAAAAATTGACTTAATCTTTAAATGAGCACTGTGGTCATATTAATGTTTTCGAGGCAGAAGCATTAAAAATCCCATATTAAGAGATAAACCACAACACAATTTAGAGTCTTGGTCCTTCCAATGTTTCTTCCTTCTACATTCATGGAGTTTTTTCCTTGGCACTGTCGCCCTAGCCTGGCTCAATTTGGGATTGGCCCTTTAAGATCATATAAGATTGTAAAGCTGCTTTCAGACAATGCTCCGTTGGAATGTTCTCTCTGGGGCTTCAGCCAGTAATAATCAAACATTATTACATTAGTAACGTTGCATAGATAAAGATTTAAATTGGACTTAAATTTAAAAATTGCTTTAAGGCAATGATGAATAGTGATAGAGATCTCTTTTTTGCACAGTAAAGATTTAAGTGGTATTTGTGAATGTAACTCTGTATTGCATTGCATTAGACAGGTTTGGGAAAAAAAAAAAAAGTACACCGTTGCCCATGTGGATATCAGATATTGATCCTCTGACCATCTTTGTTCCTCAACGTCTCAGCTTTTTGTGGATTTGTACCAAATCATGATTATAATCAAGTGTTAACATCACTTGTTTAAAAAAATGTTTCGCCCTCATTACTAGCCCTAAATTGCCTCCATCCCAACACTTTTCCTGACATGCAGGAAGGGATGGTTTTTTTTTAATGAAATGAAAACAAAACATAAAATATTTTGGGGTCATATTGTCTGTAATGAAGTGGAAATCTGAGTAAGAAACACGGCATTTTTTCATTTTCGTTTTCCACACTGTCCAAACATTTTCTCATTTGGGGTAATACTAATACCCATGTTTGCTTGCATTTATCAGTGTTATGATAATACAAGGCAGGCAATTCCAGGTTAGCAAGCCTCTCTCTTGGGCTTCTGTCACTTTTAACTCTCACTGCAAACCCATATCGCAGGCCATCTAGCTAATACTAATACCTTTGCTTTGATCACAGTCAGGCAGGATCAGGATAGGCTGGTGGCTCCAGGTCAGCTGTTTTAACTTTGACACCATGACAAATAATCTATGCAAAGGATATATACTGCTCAGAAAAATCATATCCCAAAATGAAATCCCTATTTGTTGAGCAGTGTACGTTTAAACAAACGGTCTCCACGTAAAATACAAATGGATGGATATTGATTAACATGTTCTCCATCCATCCCTTTAGAGCAGACTAAGTTTATTCTAATAGCTATGTTTAATGTAATGCATGTACGCTTTGTTACACCCCAGTCTTGGGCTGCGATGCCAGAGTAAGAAAAAGGGGTAAAGGGAATGGAGGAAACAAATCACTCCCCATGCAAAACCCCAAAGAAAACACCAAATCATCTAAAATCCCCGACGAAAGTGAATAATCAGAGTAAGAACGGGTGCAAGTAGGCGCCAGAATCCAAAGTGTGCACAATATTAGGCAATGAATGCTTAATAAATGAATGACTGATTAAAGCAAGCGCTCAAGCATGGCAGCATTTCAAAAGCACAGTCAAATCAGTTTTCAAGTGAGTGTTAAACAAACACCGAACATGAACATGAAGCACAAACCATTCCACCTGCGACTAAAAACATAAAACACAATGTCAGCAACCTCCGATATGCTCAGATGCCCATTTACCAGACACTGTCATCTAAGTGGCAAAGGACTTGGAACGTTCTATCAACAACAAAAAAAACTGAACTCAATAACCCAGGCATCAACGGCAGCTCGTGATCGAGGTGCACGCTCGTAATGGCCTAGGGGTTAAGGTAGTGGACAATGGACCTGCTGGTCTAGGGTTCAAATCCCACCTCTGCCAAGCTGCCACATCGACTTGGCTCACCCTGGCCAGCAGTAAAATGTTACAAATGTCTTGCCAGCAATTAAATTCTACCTCGTTAAGCTGTGGGGGTCACTATAATCCTAATGCCTACCAGGGTCATTCTCTCCTCAGGTGGCAGGTCTGACCATGCTCACTCTGCTGATGCCTCGCTGATAATTGTTACTGCTCCGTTGCTGCTCATTTCATCATCAGTCTGTTAGTTGGAATAAACGCCGATGCGCTACTTTAACAAACAGAACTCGTGACAGTGTTAATTTCATCAGAAGGCCTTAAGCAAGGCCCTTAAGCCCCCATTTCTTGGATTGTAAGACTGTATGAGTTGTAAGTCGCTCTGGATAAGGGCGTCTGCTAAATGCCCTAAATGTAATCTACAGGCCAAGAGTCGAGCACTTAAAACTGCTGATCCATTGCTGCCCCAGCCATGTCATATCAGGTGGAACCACCATTTATAGATCTAAAAAAGAGCAGCTTCTGCCGTCTCCTGTCTCAGCAGCAGGTCGACCTCACAGACAGCTCCTACCTCACTGCTGGCAAACACAATAAACAACTCCAACGCACAAACGCACAAATGCACACAGCCTTCCCCACCAGTGCACAACCCTCCCTCGAAACACGTCTGGCCTTCTGTCCCATCCTAACGCTGATTCAAAGAGACCCAAACGCACTCCAGGGCTTCATTTACAAGCAAAAAGACCATTCTGCAAAGGTTTGCTTCTCATGTATCCCGCAGCCGTCTCACTGCCAAACAGCCTCGGTCTCTCACGCTCAAACACACAGCGGAGTCACTCGGTGAGGGCAGAAATCTCCCGCGGACGTTCCTATAATGGCCGTCTATAGAGCATGTGAGAACAGGATTACAGGCCAGTCCTCAGGCCAAACAGCAGATGGGATAAAGGACTAATTGTACAAACTAAATAAATCTAATGAGACACTGGTGGTCCGGAGAGCCTCGGGGAACTAGCATTCCTTCTGTCATCTGAATGTGACACTGAAGGGCACACAAGCAACGAGGAGTCAGCAAAGCCTGCCTTCCCCAGTCGTAATTCAATTTCTGACCTGATTATCTATTTACAGATTCATTACGTCTTCCAAGGAAATGGCTGGAGCTGCGTGCGCGGCTTCCGGATGCCTTAATAACCCCAGGTTGGCAGTGCTACAGGAACGACAGCGTGGCTAAACATCGGCTCGAATGTTCAGTGAGTGGCATTTTTAATCAGCTGCCCACACCTGTATGACATACGTCAGTATACGGTCGAGCAAAAGGGTAAAAATACCTTATTAGTTATGGAAAGCATTTTTACCATACATGTCCTGTATCACAAAACACTGATACAGAATTTAGCTGCCATCCTTACCTAGTGGCGGTTAACACCCCCCCCCCCAATGGTCAATTGTTAAAAAAAAAAAAAAGATATATAATATATAAATAAATCTGATTTGGGCAGCAGTGGTTGGTCCAGGTGTTGAGTCGCACCAAACAGTTCTAAGCACTGTTTCGGAGAAATTCCCCTGAAGCTCCCCTAAGAACTACATTTGTTCCAGGGGCTTTTTTGGTGTCTGATGCTGATGTGATGTAAGCCACGTGAATTTCCCTTAGACGACTTAAAGATAAATCCCCTTCCTTCTTGTTTGTGTGCAGCCAGAGGTTTTTCATGTTTCCATTCCATTGTGTGGGTTAATATTTTGGTTCTACAGTGTGTGTGTGTGTGTGTTATCTCGCCAAACATATCTCTTGCCACTTGTCATGGCGGGACATGCATTTGACTGCATTCATGACAAACCTGTTTGACCACGGCTGACAAAGTGTCTCAATTTGGCTTAGTATGTGTGTGCATGTGCCTTACGATGGATTTGAGACCTGTCTAGGGTTTGTTCCCATCCTGTCCAGTTAGTCAGCTTAGCCAGCTTAGTCAGCTTCCACTAGGCAGCTGTAATAAGCAGAAAGCTCCATACTTTCCCTTGTCCTGTCACCCCACACTCTTAGGAGTCCAGGGAGGCTTAATGGAAGCTGGCAGAAGCTGGCACGTAACCCTGGGTCAGGGCCGTCACACCGACAGAAGCACTCTCTTGTATGACTGAGCGCATGTTGGCATTGAAAGGCTACGCAACCCTAATTATATCTATAGTCCACTTACAATGCCTGTGAGGGAGCAAGGACAACAAAAGAGGAATGGATGATAATTGGATGCTTGAGTAACAGAAAGTCCACTGGAGTCTGACAAGGAGCTTTAAGTGAGTCGTGGGTTTTGCGGTGAGAGTACGAGCTCCGCCAGCGAGCCTCCTCTCCGTGCAGTTCAGCCTCATTGACATGAACGAGATGACAGAAGAAGAAAGCGCACAATAAGGCGGCGTGGGACAGATGGAAAACGCACGAGCAAATTGGCTTTGCGCAGCGATAGCATACGGTGTCGATCTTATCAGCATTCAGAGAGTATAGATCACTTCCGGCTAGATGCAAATCAAATCTGTTTACTCCGTGCTCGTTTGAGAGGAACACGCTCTGATTTTTTTTCCCCCATTGTGTTCCCCTCGCAGCATCACGTCTCGTTCCCCGTCACTTACTTTCCACAGCCTTCAACCTCCCTTTCACACGTCGCCCTGGGCGGGCTTTTCATGTGGAGTATTTCCTACACTCCCGCAAAGATGAAGTCGTTCCCGCCAAGGATTCTCTAACTTTCATGGGCACTGTGCGACCTGGAGGGAGGAATGAAGTGCTGGTAGGAGCACGCCTTAAGGAAGGCCCTGCGCAGGCAGCATACAAGCCATTATCAGTGTTTACTAAGGCAACGGAGGCACCACGGGGAGGGGCTTTATGAGGATTAGAAGGCTGCCCAGGAGTCCTAAAGTAGCACGCCGCATGCTAATGCTGCCGAGGGTAATGGAGCAGGACAAACTGTTAGCCCCCCACACTCTTCTAGCAGCTTGTTCATTAAATGGTATCTGACAATGGAATGAGTCGGGCACACTGGAGTCAAGCACAGGCATACATTCCCAGACATTCCCATCTAAGGTGTGTTCTGGACATCTGCTTCCCCCAACAGTGTGCCAGAAATGATGGTAAATCTTCATCATAACACATTTTACTGCCATGCAGTTTCTACAAGTGCCTAGGGACGTGTGATGTTGCTCACAAAGATAGCTCGATATTACCTGTATATTTTATCAGTAACAATAATTAGACGATGCGTTGGCAGTCTATGTCGTTAGTTTAAAAGTATTCCAAAGTGGTTTTGGACCCATCTCTCCACCACATGGCACCGTGTATTAACCGATACGTATAGCATAACCAGGGTATTTGTTATGTGTTGCCGTCTGTTCATTTTCGTGTCACAAATCAGTGAATGGTTGTTCTGCACAATGACTCAACAAGGTTTGCTTAGTGTGTTTTTATTTTGGTACCTTGGCTGGTTTAAGCCTTCTGATGGACAGAGTCCCAACTTTTGTCATAATGGTTATATTCTGCACGGTGCTAAGTTTGCAGATGGTAAAAGTATTTACCATTTAGTGTGGCTGTCTCTAACGACAACCGATTTCCCAAATGGTTTGCAAATCTCCGTCTTCTGAGCAACATGTGCCGTTTTATAGCTGAAACACTTCTGTAGACTGTGAGGCTGGTGATGTCTGTATTTTGGCTCCTGGTGCAGTTTGTGCAGTAGACTTTCCTGTCTGGCTATATGACACAGTGAATATGTGAACTCTTAAGGTGTGTTTTAACTGCTTTTTGCAAAGTGAGTGACATACTCAATAATGTGAGCTCACAAACAATGAAAACAAAAATTAAGATATTTATCTGGCCCCATTTCATGCTTGAATATTACTGTTCATCAGCTGTTTACTGGTTTTCTTTTTTCTTAATACTACCATGACTATTTTTCTTGCCATTACTTTTTCTTGATACTGTTTTTAACATTTTTTATTGCTATTTTCTTCTTTTTTGTTTTTTTCTGGTCCAATTTTTCTTTATTTATTACTTCCAAGTTCTGTGTTTTGTTGTTTTTTTTTGGTTTTATTTACACTTTTCTTCTACTGCTTTTCTATTTTAGTATTATTACTAAATAATACTTTACATAGCAATTCTATTAACTATTTTAATCAGTATTTCTAAGGTGATAGATTGGTGTTCTATTCAGGATTGTTTGCCCTGTGCTGCCAGTTATTTACCCTGAATTGGACCAAGTGGGCATGAAAAGTAATGAATGAGTGAATAGTTTCTTGTATCCTTAACGACTAAAATTCTTTTCTTTATTTTACTTCTTTGTCACTATTTAACATTTATAGCATTTAGAAGACCCTCTTACCTGGAGCGACTTAGAACATACACAGTCTTACAATCCAAGCAAATGTGACTTAACCGCCTTGCTTTAGGACCTAACAGAGGTGAGATTTGAGCGCTGGACCTTCTGGCTCATAGTCTGGCTCATACTACAAGTTCTCCTACTACTATTGTTTTGCACTTGCTACTTGCTATTTTGTTTATGTTATTTTGTCTTAGCACTACATTCAGTATTCCCTTAAACTTTGTTAATTTCTTACTACTTTCGTTCCCCTTGAGGAGCTCAGGTCAGCTTTTCATCACAGGCAGGGATTGAACCAGCGAGTCTTAGCACTGAGAACTAATGATCTACCTCCGGAGACATTTTGGTCTGATCTCCACCTCTTCTATCTTTCAGTTAAAGTTTCTTTACAGTGTTCAGTGAATAATATATTACTATTATGATAGCAATTCAATATCATAGAAGCAGCTCTGCGCTGAACTAATGACTTCATTTTCTATTTCCAAACAAGTCAAAGCAGGTATGTTATGTACACACAATATACGCTTCCAGACAACTTGCTAAATTGAAGACTGATGGCTCTGCAACTGCCTATTACGCATGATTAAGAGTCCCAGTGCCCCCCCCCAGAACTCCTTGAGTAAACTAGTCCAGAGCCAGACCTGTACTGAATTCATGAATCAATCCCTATGAGAGCTTAATCACAAGCTAAACCAATTACAGCCTTGTAATGAACACACCAAAATAAACCCTCACGTCCCATACGTAAACACTATTTCCTGTCCTGGAAACGGTATATGAGGCACCAAACACCTGGAGATTTTCACATGGATAAATACTGCTAATTACTCCAAACAAACTGTGTCGGTGGGTCCTGATTAACAGAGCTGGACCGGGACAACCCAATCCAAACTCACATTCCAAATTAGCGGCCTACACCATAATGTTTATACTGGATCAGCCCTGCAATGCTGGTATTCCTACTTCAGTTTAGAAAACATGCCAGAATTTTCATATAAGCTCAGAAGTTAATCACAGCAGCTCTCCTTTTCCATTCTGACCATATGTTTACAAATCTAGCAAACGGTTATAATTATATTCTGGTATTGTGCTACAGTTTGTGCTAAAACACCTAGATGCCTAAATTATCACTCATTTATTCAGTAATTTTCCATGTTTAGTATGCCATACAGGCATACATAATATATATATATATTAGGGGTGGGAATCTAAGCACCTCACGATTCGATTCGATTCCGATTCCGAGAGCAATGATACAATACAATACATCTCGATTCAGAATTTTTTTTTCTTTACCATCTGAATACTTGAAACAAATCCAAGGTGAATTTCATTCCAATATTTTTTATTAACAAAACAAATGGAAGCAATTTAGCATATTCCAAAAAAAACATAAATAAATATCTGAACTTTTATATAAATAAATTAGGTCAACATTTCTGAGCATAGACTTAAAATCCTGAGGATCAAACAAATAAATTAAATGACGTAGAACAAATTCAGCTCTGCAGAGTGAAAAATAACTACTTAGCATCTGCAGAAAGAAAATTCAAAATGCTGAATTACTCCTTGTAAATAACAGCACCGAACATAGAACGTAATGAAATAAAACCAACGAGGGACAGAGCAAATGAGCTCAGTTAGTGATGCTAATGTTTAAGTTCTTGTGTAAGAACAGAAGCTGGTCTACATGTTCAGAAGCAAGTGTGCTCGATTATCGACGTTTGTTAATCGATTCAGAATCGTAATGCATCTAAAAATCGAAATTTTCCCCCACCCACAATATATGTGTGTGTGTGTGTGTGTGTGTGTGTGTGTGTGTGTGTGTGTGTGTGTGTGTGTGTGTGTGTGTGTACACGTTATGAATGTAAGGTATGTGTCTTTGAACAACTATGTTACGTTCTATGAAAGAGGTCGTTGATCGATTTGGACGTTTACCAAACATTACCATAGTCATATCATCTTTTTATTGTGCTGTAATGTAAAGCAAAAATAAAGGACATTTTCACAAGACAACTGCTTGCAACAACAACAATTATTATGCAATAATAATTTAATTGTTATTAACAATAATTAAATGCATCACAGACACAGCTGAAAAGGTAAGTTTCACCGTCTACACAGCACCCAAAGCCCAAACTGCTACAGCGTTACATATCCCCTCCAAAAAAAAAAAAACCCCACAGCATGGTGGTTCTTCTGATGGTAACCAAGCACACATTAACAATTGCACACACATTGTAGAACCAAAATATGAACATAAACATACACCACTGGCTGCACACAACACAAGAGGGAATGAGTCCCCCTGAAGAAACATGAATTATCCAAACAGGCCATGCAGTACCCCCTCTTAAACATTTAAAAACTTTAAGTCGAGTATGAACTTTTCCATTTCAACTGTCTTCTTGGCAGAAAATTCCAACAAAGCGTCAAAAGTATGGCATTAAAAATATACATGCTAAAGCTTTTGACCAGATATTTATATTATTTGGATGTCATTTCTGTTTTAATTTGTTAGCATTTTTAAAACCATGATTGAACGGTTGTTAACTGTCACTTTACAGTATAGATATATAAACGACAGATCTAAAAGTATGTTCATAGCTTTTCTAATTAGTGATTAATGATAAGTGTTGTTTTAGCCAAACTACCTACTAACCTGTTCATAATATGAAGCATTCATATTCAACTTTTCCAGCTACAACAAGTCAGTTTATCAGCTTTCTGCTCAACCCTCCTAAAACAAAAGACCGTAAAGTTGTGGTTTGCACCTCTGGTTGAGAGCTTGGCTGGCCTGCACAGAGTCCTGATCGTAACTCCATCAGACACCTTTGAGATGATCTGTGAGCCAGGGCTTATTTTCAGTCTACGTGGAAAGCTTCTCAAAAGAGTCAAAGATTTTGTGGTACTTTATAAGAACAAATGCTCAAAACAATATCGCTGGTTTGGTGTCCACAGACATTTGGCCATAAAGAATGGGATTTTATTAATACCCCAGTTGTTACAGTACCCAATTTGTCCTATTGCCCATCCGCAGAAAGAGACTTATTGCTAGGGTTATGGTGAGTTTTTATATAGTATCCGGTCATTGACTGATCATTCATGGGTATTTTCCATTCACGGATATGAAAGGAGAAGCCTGAAATAATCTGCATAGCAACAGATGGGTTGAAGTTAGTGAACATGTGAAGGACTGTTACAAACGAGAAGATTGCTGGTCTGGGCTGCATGGTACAGACCAAACAATGTGATTACATGACAATTTATACCACTGGTAAACAACATGACTGGGCAAAATCACAACAACCACACAACCCTTAACAGGAAATAAACAAGAACAACGAATGTTGGTCCACATGACCACAACACACTTTGCAATTCTTAAGCAGTTTGTCAAGTTAATGTGTACAATAGATGGTGATTTGTGTGTGTGTGTGTGTGTCTGTGTTTGTACAGCACATCCACTATTCTGGTTGAGTAATTGTACTTAATTTTACTATGACTACAACTTAATTATTCAATTAACATCTTGGCCACCCATGGAAGTCGGGTCCTTTTTTGAGTCTTGGTTCCTCCCAAGGTTTCTTCCTTCTACTTTCAGGGAGTTTTTCCTTTCCACTGTCGCCCTAGGCTTGCTCCATTTGGGATTGGCCTTTTAAGATTATATAAGATTATAAAGCTGCTTTGAGACAATGCTCCGTTGTAAAAAGCGCTATAGAAATACATTTGAATTGAACTGAATGTTCCTGGTAAATCATGTGGTAAAGCTGTTCTCTGATTTAAATCAGAGGATGCTGCACTGCTTAATAAGCTGTGTCTCAATTAAAGATCAATTATTTTACACTTTTAAATTGAAAGGTGAACCACTGTTACCTTCTTCTTTCTTGGGGTGGTTACAGGGGTTTTAGGATTCATCTCTGTTTGTCTTGGTGATGCACTTTCTTCTCCCAATCTGCTAGGCGTGGCCTGAAACCCAGTGAATGACAACCAATTATTATAAAATCTATGAGGCAATAAAGTCATTCAGCCATGCTAAAGCCATTACCCCATTATCTAGGTAATATAAACTTAAAGAATAACTAAAACCAAATCAATTGTGGTAATCTGAATACTGAGCAGCTACTTGACATATAATATGAGCACCATTTTACAGAAATTCACTTCAACTGTTTAATGCATGTCCATAGTGGCCACCTAGCCGTAGCGTGAAGCATATATTTTCAAAATCATATAAATAGCTTACAGCTTACAATCATATTAATAGACTTACAGTTCATACAGTCTTACAATCCAAGCAATTGCGGGTTAAGGGTCTTGCTCAGGGACCCAACTGTGCTTGCTTGGCAAAGGTGGGATTTGAAACCTAGACCTTCTGGTCCATAGTCTAGTACCTTAACCACTAAGCCACCACAGCCAAATAAGACAAACCGTATATCTTAAAGTGAGAAACCAAGATGCCAGGGTCAGAGCAGCTCATAACGCCACTTTTGACGTCAGAGCACAAGTGTTTGTTCTGCACTTCACACCATGGCCCCAGGTCAGAGCTACACGTCAAACAGTAACCCCGTGGTCAGAGCTATGCAAGAGGGTGGGTGCCACACATAGGTTGATGCCACACATGCCACACACCTAGCCTGAACCCAGTCCCCATGCCAGGGCTCGCCGAGACCCGACTGGCAATGCCACCAGGAATTTGATACAGCACAGGTGGAACACAAAGTCAAAGTTAAAGTCACATTTATTTATATAGCGCTTCCTACAATGGAGCATTGTCTCAAAGCAGTTGTACAATATATTATATTAAAGGGCCAATCCCACATTGAGCAAACCTAGGGTGACAGTGGTAAGTAAAAACTCCCTGAATGTAGAGGAAGAAACCTTGGGAGGACCAAGACTCAGAGAGGGACCAAACCTCCATGGGTGGCCTAGATGTTAGCTGAAATATTTAAGTTTGTATTAATAGTAAAATTAAGTAAATAATGACAATTAAATTAAATATCGTAAAACATGAGATATTGAGTCCTCAGTGGAAAGTCCTCGTCGACCCCATCGTCTCCTGATAACTGAATGAACAAACTAGAGTGGCTCAGCATTACAGCACTAAATATTCCAAGCTAGTTTGGCACAGTTTGTGTTGCAGCACGTTTGTCCAGGTGTATCACTTTCCTCACTCCATCTGGTAAGTCTGATCCCCTTATCAGATGTTGGATCAGTATGTCACCCATGAAACCTATGTAAGAGGCCCCCTCGTTATACTATTATATCTATTTTCAAACCGCTTGTTTGAAGTTTACTCTTTTGTTACCTGTTAAGCCAATGGTTCCCAAATTTTCTGCAGTGCCCTTCATTTTTAGATGAAAATAGCCCGCTGGATTTTTTTATTAAATATTGTAATAGTGAAATATAAAAATAGTGCAATATAAAGTATCTTAAATCTTTACTGCCTAACAGCATGTATTGTTCTCAACATGCAGTATTTTCTCAAAACTGCCATTGAAGAAAAATGGCTTTAAACCTTAGGCAGCTTCATGAGAGAAAAATCACTAAAACCTGAACGTTTGCATCCTCCAGGGACAAAACCTGCATCCTTCCGGTGATATCCCTTATTCATTTGTCTTGGTGTGCACCCTCTCCCAATCCAACATCTCCTTTAAGTTATTTCGTAAACGCTTACCACCACTGTTTAGCAAGCCTCAATAAAAGTATCAGGTCTTTGGTTATATTTTTTTTCACATCACCCATCTTTGTACTCCCACATTATAAAGCAGTGTTACCTTCGTTTTTCTGGGCATGGTTGTGGGAGTCTGCTCTGTTCGTTTTGGTGAGACGTCTTCCCCTAAACTATTCCGTGTGGCCTGACAAAGCAGTCAATAATTAATCTCAAATTAGTAATCTTTCAGTTCAAATCAGTATACCTATATACACTGCTCACAAAAATGAGGGGAGATTTCAAAATGAATATGAAGAGGATCTAACAAGAACTGCTGTATAATCTGATCCTGTCCATGTCCCGTCACTGTCAGTTTGTTTTGGCACTCTTGGCACTCTAATTTGCAGAAACAAACAGCTTTATTTGACCTTTCATTTGCTTTTCTGATGATCTTGTTTAATGAAATGAAAAAAATGCTTCTGTTTCAATCACTTCATATTGATTTTGAAATATCCCCTAATTTTTGTGAGCAGTGTATCTAAAGCTGAGTTAATCATGAATAATGAATTGACATGGTTACCTTCTTTCTTGCCGTAGCTACAGGGATTTCATAGCTTGGCTCAGGTTGCCTTGGTGTGGCTTCTCTTACGCTGTTCTGTGTGGCCTGAGAAAACATGAAAAAATGGTTCACTTTTGAGAACGCTAGTCTAGCATCAGCATCAGGTGCACAAATGAAGTTTTTACTCTAAAAATAAAATGAGCATATCTAGAGAACAATTGTTAACACCATGTGACTAAGGGCATGTTTGTTATACGTTTAAAATATAAACCCTGAAAACACACAGGTCTGGCTGGATTGTGTTTATCTAACTGGATTAACTAGAGAGCTTTAAGTATGTGTATCTACAGTACATGGGAGGTGGAGTAAAAAAAAAAACAAACTGTTCCACTGTTCTCTGTGCTTTACATGCTACAGTGCACCTATAGGTGTTTTGTACACACAGAAAACCAAATCTGTTTATTTTCATATCAATTCTGGTAGGGCTGAGCACATCTTAACAAACTGCCTCAGCATGAGAACAGTCGTGCTAAACATTTTATACCATGCGCTGAAAACTCTGACGTGGCATCCCAAGGTGTTTTTGCAATCAGATGCTACAATATTGGCTCACGTTTACCCCGAAAGACACATGAATTAAGCAATAACATCCAATAAAAGTGGATTCTTTATTAGGTTTATTTGACAAAACAGGTTCATGACTAATGACAAGAAGGAACATCTGACCAGTTGAACTATTCAGCTATATGGGACTGGTTTGGATTTTACACAGCATATATTATGCAAACAGCAGCTGTTTGCAAAGTATACAAAAAAGGATTGGCGGGTCTAGTGGTGGAAATACAACAAACCCGTTCAATCAACTCAAAAGAAAGCACCCTAAAGAGTACACAGGGTTAGCATGACAAGCTGAATGTAAAGGCCTTTGATAAGAAGTTATAGTTAAAAACTACAACAGTCAACACAGAAATATTAGAAACAAGCAATCGAAATGAGCAGGAACACGCTGTGAGGCAATATGACTTTGCAATGAGGACATGAACGATAATGGCTTAAATACATGTGGAAATGAGATACCAGTGAGTGTACACAGAATCCCAGTGAACAAGAACAGTGGATTTTGATAGAGGGAGTGGTCAGAGGTGTGGCAATGCAAATTCTAAAAACAGTTCCTCCTTGTTATTACATACCAATACCAATGGTTTCTACACCACAATTAGTCTAATGTACACAAAAATAATATCATTAAGATTTAAAGCCTACCAGGACCAGAACCAGACTGTTATTTCTTTATACAAGAGTCTACAAGAGTTCTCACTCTGCCTTTTCTCATATAATTATATAAACATATACGTGTGTGTATACATACACACCCACATGTATATGTTTGGATCTATGTCTATAATTATAACATAAACAAATAATGCTACCACTTTTAAAAATGACTATATTCTATCATTGCTGTCCTTTTCCGTGCTAACATTGCGTCAGTATTAAAGCATATTTACTTAATGGGGGCTTTTGCATTATTGTTTATGTATATATATATATATATCTAAACAAAAGGAATAGAACACGTGTTATTGTAAATAACGGCACTCGCCTTCAGCCTGTCCCTGTGGCCAAATCACAGTACGTTTATTTAAAATAACACACTCATCAATACAACATGCTATTTACCATGAGAAGTCATCATTCACAATCCGAATCAGAATCAGATTTATTTCGCCAGGTATGTTTACACACTGTTCTGGTTGATGGTGTCTCTTTAGTACAAGATACTGTACAGTATGAAATAAATTGCAATGAACTGACTTATGATATATAATCATTACGAAAGGAAACATGTCGTATGTTATGTTCATAAACATAAATACACTTTCAGCAGAAACCCTACTGATTTTTGAATTTCTAATTGTTCCAGATAAGCAATACAAGTAATGCAATATTCTCCTGCACTCAGATGAGGAGTCACATCGGGATAGATAACTGAGGCTAACTGAGCACTGGGAAATCTAGTAAGGAAAATGCGTGGATGAATTATTATGTTTTTCACTTTCAATAGATTTTTCAATAAATTACATGAGATATGAATTATTTATATTAAAAATGCTTCATGTGAATGATTTTGCATAACTGTATTCTTAAAGGTTTTACGCAAATTTAAGCTACATCCAGCACTCAGCTGGGAAAGTGCTGGGAAATATTGTGAGGTAAAGACATGGTCAGGGTTATGTTTTAAACAATTTCATTAGTAGAGACATTAGTTTCGTTTTTGTGTTCAGCTGAAAATACTGTTACAAACAGTATGAAAAGTAACAGCGGCAACATTGTGGATTATAATCCAGCCTTAAAAATGATGTGTTACTTTGGTTAGCTCTCTCATGCCTAATTTCTGGTTTAGTGCAAAGTTGCACCAGATATCAAAAACAGGAATTATACAGAATAATATATCTATTCTCTTAAAAACACACACAGACATTACAGACATTCAAAAGGTGCAAGACACAAACACAAGAAAAAGCAGAAGTGTCAAAGAAGTCCTCTAAATGTGCTAAATCAGGCAAAAAAAATAAAAATAACCAGAAGGAAGTCGAAGAAGTTGAGGTTTTGTCTTTTTGCTGAGCTGGACTAAATGAAGCAATCATATAGTGTGTGGGTGGTGGCCAGTGCCTGGAGAGATTAACATAAATCTCCAGTGCTTTTACACAAGATTGTGGTTTGAGCTAAAAGCTGGAAAATGTGCTCATACAAACTTTAAGGCTGCTATATGTGAAATCCCACAGATATAATAGTATATACCTAGATCTAGGAATGGGGTATATGAACATATTAGTGGTTTCTAAAGTGCAATGTGAGTATTATAGAGAACAATGTAATCTAATAATAAAATAATCTAATGTAGTCGATCAGCCCAGACATGCTTATTGTGCTGATTTTTGCAACCATAACAGGTAGGGAAGATTTATAGTGATACTGCACTTAAATGCCAACTACATAACTTCTTTCAAAGCTGTTCCTCATATTGCCTGATCCAGCCTTTACATGTGCTAAAGATCTCACTGCTAGACCTGCTGCTGTAGATGTCAAACTAAAAAAACAGAACAGTTCTAACTTGAAACATATTAGAAATGTGATATTAATTAAAACAGTACCCATATCATATCAGTCCTATTATTTTGCATTAGTAATGAAATATCCCCTAATTTTTGTGAGCAGTATAAATAATCACACGCAATATTAATTTATGTTAATAAATAATCTTTAATACTTGTTTGACGGCGATGCTGGATGAATGACAATCAGATTATTTAAATAAGAAGAACGATATATTGTGCTGAACACTTCTGTAGTCCACCACTATGGACTGAAGGCTGAAGTCATGGCAGTCGTGTACAGTGGTACCTCTGCACTCGTTAATTTGTTACAGAAGGTACGTCGAGTGACGAAAACAGAGATAATGGAATTATGTGCAATAATGGATATTGAATACTTATACACTACATATACCCAGAAAAATATAATTCCAAATTAATAATTGGATAAAACAGAATCTCTAGCATTTAATATAAATACATTGTGTCTGTGTGTTTATCAGTGTTTTATTTAGATTAATTTGCACTTATATGCAAAAGAAAAAGAAAAACACACGAGAATGTTCACAGTGGAAGTTGCAAAGTGGAGTACCAGGCATGACTTTATAAATATTCAAGTTAGTCCAGGGAAAATGTTTATCCAAAACATTGGAAAAGAAAAGATTTATTAAGCCAACAACCCAATTTTGTGCCAACAAACTAAATAATTATAAATGAATGCAAGTGGGGCAGGACGATGGCAGCAAGAAGGTCCCGGGTTCAATCCCATCATGGAGCAGCCTGGGTCCTTTCTGTGTGGAATCTGCATGTCCTCCCCGTGTCTGTGTGGGTTTACTTCGGGTACTCCGGTTTCTTCCCATTTACATTTACATTTACAAGTCATTTAAGCAGACGCCCTTATCCAGAGCGACTTACAATTAATACAGTCTTACAATCCAAGCAATTGTGGGTTAAGGACCTTGCTCAGGGCAGAGGTGGGATTTAAACCCTGGACCTGGTCCATAGTCCAGTACCTTAACCACTAGGCCACCACAGGCCCATATACAGTTCAAGCGATGGTGGCTTAAGGGCCTTGAAACCTCATGTGTATTAAGCAGAAGCTAATGGATGGATGGAATGCAAGTGTCACAATGTGCACAAGAGTGACTGCAAAGTGACTGCAGATGCCAGAGGTTCTGTATGACATGGATACTAAGGACACTGGTATCAAACTGGTATCTATTAAGCACTGGTATCTCATGTCCATCCCCTGAACTGCTGGCTAAACTGAACAGTTGTGCTCTGGGTTTGTAAAACAGAGTAACACTGTACTTATAAAGTATCATGTATGACGCACTGGAAAGAAATTCCACCAACCACCAGGTGTCAGTGAATGGGTCATTAGCAGATAAAATGCAGGTCA
The DNA here is from genome assembly GCA_034779995.1 of Parotocinclus haroldoi. Lineage (NCBI taxonomy): Eukaryota > Metazoa > Chordata > Actinopteri > Siluriformes > Loricariidae > Parotocinclus > Parotocinclus haroldoi. The sequence goes on along the minus strand of JAUZST010015607.1, from coordinate 14,724 downwards.
GTCAAGGTTACCATACTTCGACTTCAGCACTAAAAAGTTGCCATGAAAAAGATGCCCGCGTTGACAAGCCGTGTAAACAACTGCACAGACATGCAAACAAATAACAGCACAAGACAGAAAGACGTGTACCTTCTTCTTTCTGGGAACTGGAACGGGTGTTTTTGGAGGTGGAGAGGGTGGCGATTCCTGTGTTTGTGCTGTATCCATGTGGGCCTCCTGGGAACATAAACAACAAAACAGAGCTCACATGAGGTCAGCTGTCCCCATTCACACTGCTAACAAAGCATATCTGCTACAGCTATGTAGCTTCACACATGACAGAAAACCAGTCTTCTTCATCTCAGTGCTGTGACACACATGATAAGCTGCAACAGCTCAGAAAAAGCACAGCATCCACAGACTTAACATGTTGCTACTAATTTACATTTACATGTATGTCATTTAGCAGACACCTATATCCAGAGTGACTTACAGTTCATACAGTCTTACAATCAAAGCAATTGTGGCTTAAGGGCCTTGCTCAGGGACCCAACTGTGGCAGAGGTGGGATTTGAACCCTGGCCCTTCTGGTCCATAGTCCAATAATTTGACAGGAATGTCTGGTGCTAGATTAAAACTCGAGCAGTAGAGTCAAAATATTTTTAGAAATTTAAAATGTATCTGTCAGCTGGGAAAAACAAGTGTCATCAAACGCAAAGTTTATCTGTAGTTGACAAACATACTGTACGTGAAGTCTTTCAACAGACCATAATGCTTTGCAGGTGGACAGTCTGATTTGGTTGTATAGAATATATCTTAATGTCTCCTTTTCATGCATAAATAATCTTTATTACTTTTTTGAAGGCAAAGCTGGACGCTGGAATAATCCGATTATTTAAATAATAAGAAAATATATTGTATTAAACACTTCTGTAGTCCACCACTATGGACTGAAGGCTGAAGTCATGGCGGTCGTTTACAGTGGTACCTCTGCACTCGTTAATTTCTTACAGAGGACACATTGAGTGCCGAAAACGACAAGTACAGAGTTCATAGAATTATGTGCATTAATGGAGCTGTATTGAATACTTATACACTTCATATACCCAGAAAAATATAATTCCAAAATAATAATTTTATGAAATAGAATCATAAAATTCAATCATAAAAGTCAAAACTTGTTATAGCTTTGGATAACGTCCCTTAACATTTACATTTACATTACTATCTATGGGAAGAAAAAAAAAAAAATTAATTAATTAATAAAAAAAATAAAAATAAACATAAAAAAAATATATATATATATATATATATATTAAAAAATATATATATATATATATAAAAAATATATATATATATAAAATGATTTTAGTAATTTCAGTATAATCCTTTATATTTAATCACTTAAAAGACATTTTATGCAGAGTGGCTTATGTTTGATACAATCTTACATTCCAAGCAAGTTTGGGTAAAGGGTCTTTCTTCAAAGCAGTGGCAGAGGTGCAGAGGTGGGATTTTACTTTACATCGTACTCTATATAGCATTGTGCCAGAGGAGGCTTTCTGATTGGCTCTGCTACCAAACTGTTATTTGTATACTGAACAGAACACCGACGCTCTAACCAGCAGTCTGCAGTCTGCCTGGGCATCTCAAAGCCTGTAGGAGATCTGGGTTGTCCCTCTCCATCCAGGCAGCCAAGTCCCACAAGCGCTAGTCAAAGCCCACCAGCATTGTTACCGGTATCCGGCTGGCAAGCGTGGGTCCAGACCACACAGGACCGTGATTCGAGGGGTCAGCAACACAGCTCACTATGTCCATTTCACGTCCGATTCTTGTGTCACGAACGTCAGGGAAACAACGTTTGAGGTAAAGAAGCGAGGAGGCAGACATAGACACAAGCGCACGTGATTTATTAACATTAAGTAACAATGACGGAATACAGAACGCAGAACAAACACAGTAAGTAGGAAGGTGCTATGGGAAGCGATAGGGGAACGCTATGGAAGGCGTAGAGATAAGCGCTAAGGGTAGTGCGAGGGGTGCATTTAGGAAGCACGGAATAAGCGCTAAGGTTAGCGCGGGAAGAAAACTAAAGGAAGCGTGGAAATATAACAACAACAGGCGCCCAGGGAGAAGGTAGCAATACAAGCAGGGTCTGTTCACCACAGGAACCACCATGTGACCAATACATGTGACATGTGTGTGTTCTACAACGTCACAGTTTCTTTTATCTTAAACAAACAAATTACCTCTTAATTTATAACCAATTTAAAGAATTGGGTAAAAAAAAACATGTATACATTGTAACAATCCAAACAATAACAATTTACTTTTATGTCTAAGGTCTTAAGAACTATAATAGGAAATAAGAATGTCTTATATACATCTAATTCACATTTGAATCACAAAAAAGACAGAAAAGAGAATCTTCTTTAATCTATAAAGCACTACACAAGCAAATACTTGGTCAATACAAGCATCAACTTGTAGCATTGATTACACTGCTCACAAAATTAGGGGATATTTCAAAATGAATACGAAGAGACTAAAGACTAGACTCACTATTTTGGAGCTATTCATTTCCAATTGATTCGAATCCATTAATTCAGCTCTGGTTAGGCAGTGAGTACAGTAGAATAATAATTGATCTAAAGATAAGAAACTGGGAGCAAACACAAGCACAGCATGTTAACATGTCAGCACTTACTTTGACCATTATGATGTTTGCAGGCTTGATTTGAGGCTGTTCCTCCTCTCCACCTGGCTCAAAGATATCCCAGTAGTTCTGAATCAGCTTGGCCATGATCTTGTTACAGATGTTCTGCTCGTGCATGCCTTCAAAACCAGGGGATACACTGGGGAAAGAAACACTGAGTCACTGCTACACCATCAAATGTAATAGAAAATATTCAAACTGTGACTTATCAAATTCAGTTAGTCTTCAGGAGAAATAACTGTACAAAGTAATAAACATCCCAAGGCTGACATGATCAATTTTACAAATGCTTGTGCAGTATAGTATATTACCTGTAATAAGGGGGTACTGGTTTGTGCTTTGATTCACACACAGACCCACCCCACCCTCAGAAGCACAAAGACTAGATAATCGTATAAACTAATAATCTTAATCCTAAAAGGAAAAACAACTTTGGCTTTGAACTCTAAGGAGTATGAGCTACAAGTTGCTACCAATATTGGCTGAAAATGTTATTTTATTTGTAAAAACACAAGGACAAGGACAGAGAATGGGCACAAACTGCAGAGAAAGTGTCTCTGCAGCATCGTTAAGCTCCGTTATGCCCCTCTGGCATCTAAAAGGTTTTTAAGGGAGCGTTTTCATTAACCTTTTGATCACTTGACATCTGTATTCATCACATCTTATCACCAGGGAATGGCGATACAGTAAAAATATTATAACACAACTTCTCCCTAGGGCAGGCACAGAGCCATGGGCAGTTAGAACAAAAAAATCAATTCCCTTTTAAAAGTGACACCTCTCGATGATTATTTTCCAAAAATCTCACTTAAAAACACAGATACTCCTTAACCAGCCACAGCTCAACATATATGATTTGTTAAAGTGAAACTTCATGCGGTTAAACATGACTAAGTACACTCTTTATAATGAAGCATGCAGTTGCTTAGTGTTTTTAAGCACTGAAGATATCCTCTATATGCTCAGAAAAGCATATTGTGTAACACGATCACAAAATCTGTCACGATACAATAAAGTATTGTCATATTTCCCACCCCTACTCATCACACGGACAATATTTAAAATTCATTAAAAACTTTATTATAATTGTTTTTGGCATGGTAAGATGCTTCTCTAAAGGTAGGATATAATAATGAAGTTTAGCTTCTGTTCTGACTCCAGTCCTGACTGATGTCATGGTAAATCCTTAATTAAGAAGTTCCTGGTTTAGAAGGTATTGAAGAATGTCTTTAAGGCCACTTATTTAGACAATTACCTGGGAAGCAAGCCTTACTCTTAAACACAGCTGTTAGTGGAGGCCATAGCGCATGGTCGTGACAAGGTGAATGATCTAACAGTGAAATGAATGACTTCATGTTGATAATAACTCATCTGAACTTTAATGACGTGAGCTCGAGATAAAAAAACAAGCCTAAAAACCAACTCATCTAATCCTTTAGGATCTCCAGTGACATTACACTCATATAGGCATGTCTTGTGGGCAAACTCAGTTTACAAAGAGATGGTCAGTGAGGTTTTGGGTGATAACTGTTTTTAAGAAAGTGACATCAAAGCATTTTCCCAGTTATGACTTTAACTTTAAATGTGAGTTAAACAGCTGTCTGTGAGGGCAATAAGCTTGCTGGCATAATAAAGATGGATATACTGTGTTATCTGGGCGATTATTACAGCAGAGGAACAAATATTCTTTATACAGCTCTCTGCAAAAGTATTAGGCCACCATTAATGTAGATAATGTAGTCTCTGTCTCTTTATTAGAATACAATCAGAATATACAGGGAATTTAGGCAGAAGGCAGTATTAGAAACTAGATATTCATTTTAATGTTATAGGCTACAGTGGAAAAAAATTAGTGTGAACTCCCCTTACAATTGTGAAATAACAGCATCGATGCAAAGTTGACGGTCCGAAGAAGTTTGGTCAGGAATGGTGTTTTTAGAAAGGTATCAGCAAAGAAACCACTTTTTTAGAAAAGGAACAGGGTGAAAAGGCTAAGACATGTTAAAGCTCCCAAATGTTAAAATGAAGATCAGTGGAAAAGAGGATTGACAAATCCAAGTTGGAAATTTCTGGGTCCAACTGTCAATAATACACTGCTTCCAAAAAATAGGGAGCATTTGATCTTCTTTTATTAAACAAGAACAATTAATGCAAAAACAGCTATTACTTAACTGATGAAAATTCCCTATATAAAAGACTGAAAGTGCTGGAGTACAGTATCTGAACATTCCCTGTAATTGAAAGTGCATATCATGCAATTTCCCTGGTCTTGCAGTGCCTCTGTAGCACGATTTGCCTGAATGTAAAGCTTGGAGAGTCACAGAACGCCTTGAAGCTGCTCAAGCACAAACAACGCATGATTAGAAGACTGTCACTTTCAAGAGACTGGAACAGTACGAATAAGTCTAGTGCAGGGTCGCCCATCTGCCACAACAGTAAGACCGCTTCTTGACCTTATTGGCAAGAAGGAGCAGGCGCAGCAATGTAACAGGGTTGTGGGGACAGTTTCTTGGCCCCACAAACCCCACAAAATCGGCTCCATCGTGGTGTACTGCATTCAAAGTGACCAATGGTGTGCATTCTGTTATCTTTTGGACACAGTATAACCCATAGAAGGTGGGCTGGTGAGCATAGTCATTGGACCAACTGTTATTCTCCGATGAGTCACGGTTCAGTTTGCAGCTTGACATTCATCGCGTCCTGATCTGGTGGTAACGAGGAAAAAAGGAGAATCCACGGTTCATGTGAGAAAGGGACTCCTTCAGTGGTGTTGGAATCATGGTTTGCACTGGTATCAGCACTGGTGCTCGTACCGAGCTGCACGTCATCAGAAATGTATCACTGACTGCTGCCAGATACCGAGATGAGGTCCTGCACCCTATAGTGCTACCATATACTGGACCAGCTGGAAACAACTTTCTTGGACGATAATGCAAAGATTTGTAACAAAAATTCATAATTAGCAAATTCTCTTTTCCAAGAATATTTTTAATTTCTTCTGTAGCTTCTACAGTGCATTCTGTGCTCTGCACCAGAGTTTCAAAGAGCATTCCAGTTCATCTGAGTATTGATAGCTGAATATTGCCGATTGGTCAACAAAGGATGGCATTTATGCCAGTCCTTCTGATCTGTCTGTCATTTAGCTTAAACCTGGTGCTCGTGTCATGTAAGAGTCCTTGATAAAGTCCTCAAGCTTTCGATTATCTTGAATCTTGTTAATTCCTCTCTGAGTTTTTGCTTCTGCGCATTACTTTGAATTCTAGCTACTAAACTATGAGCTCACAAGGCAACCACTGTAGTTGTGCATAAAAACAGTTCACATCAGATTTTATTTCCATCACCATTTACAGGAGTAAGCAGACACAATTAACCATAGATAATAAATAACACAGCCGTAGAAGTATTAGATTTTCTCAGTGGTTCAACCGTGACAGATTAGGATTACAGTGTAGTAACCCTGATGAGATAACACTGTCCTGTACATCAGAAAAAATACACTAATATGGAAATACGGAAGATGATCCAACAAACGGTCATAAATTACTGATACACCGCTGCCTCACAGCAAGAAGGTCTCGGGTTCAATCCCAGGGTGGAGCAGCCTGGGTCCTTTCTGTGTGGAGTCTGCATGTCCACCCACGTGGGTTTACTCCGCATACTCTGGTTTCCTCCCACAGTCCAAAGACATGCGTGTTAGGTTAATTGGTGTCTCTAAATTGTTACTGACTTGTGTTTGCAAAACACCTGGAACTGGAAACAGCTGCACGTCCGTACCCAAGCCCGGAAAAATGGGGAGGGGTGGAGAAAGCAATGGCAAACTAATTGTAAATAGCTCTAATACTATATGTGACAGGTTTTTTTAGTTTAAGGAATTAAAAAGTATTTGAATGTGGTTAATTATTTCCATTTGCGACTAAACTATCGGTTTTAACCTGTTGACTAAACAAGCTGACTAACCCAGTTGATCGGAAAAGCAGCTGAGCAACTGGCCACCAATACAATATTACTCTTAGATACATCATTTTTTCTGTGTCAGTAAATCTAGCAGGATTCCCCACTGTGTACATTAGTGGCTCGGCAGTATTGTTTTACTTACTGGAAAATGTTGGGCCCAAATACGGTTGCCAGGTTAAATGCAGTCATGCGGTTGTGGGACTGCTGCTGCTCCACCTGGGTGAGAAAGTGGCACAGGTAGCGCAGGACACTGTAGTGAACAGCTGGCATCTGCAGCAGGAGTTCTCGTAAAGTATGACCGAAGCCTTTCTCATTCAAGTCTATAAAACACACAAAGTCCTAGCTTGTAAAAACGAACAACATGGCAGGACCACAGTTATATAGTGCATTCACCTGGATAAATACACACCTATACATGTGCAGTTGAGCGTGAAAGTTTGTGAACCCCGTATCTTTTTTTCCAGGTTTTTGCATAAATAAAAACAACAGCATATTTTCACACACACCCTAACAGTAATTAAACAAACGAAGTAGTGGTAAAAGTATGTGAACCTCTAGGATTAGCAATTAACTTGAAGGTGAACTTAGTCAGGTGTTTCAATCAATTAAATAGTGGCCACTAAAATTTGCTAAAAAGGTTCATATCAGACTGTGCCACAAAGCAGAGGCAGCACAGATAGCGATCAATGTGAGCTTTTGGATGTAAGGTTTGAGTGGCTTCCACCCCTGAGCACTGCAGGTACTCCCTAAACTATGATGGAGAGATGTTCTGACAATCCATCCTACGTCCGTCGTAGGTTTAGTTTATTGTAAACTGAGGAGTTAAATGATGTGCTGTAAACACCGCAAAACAGTCAAACAAACTGTGCTTTGAGGGTTAAACGTGCCCAGGTGCAGTACACATCACCTAAGTATGAGTACCTTCTTAAATAGACTTCAAGTCCCAGATTGTACATAGAGTCAAATAGGTATTCATTTAAATGTTGTTTGTTTCCTTAGCTACAAACATTTTAATCATATAAAATAATAGGTTCTATAATTAATGACAATAGTCAAACAAACCACAATTTGAGGGTTAAACGTGCCCAGGTGCAGTACACATGACCTATTGTGAGTAAGCTCTTAAATAGACTTCAAATTCAGTGCCAAAATCAAAAACTTTAATAATATTTTAGATTGTATGTAGATTTTAAAAAGCATGCAATGAAAACGCTGTTTGTTTTCTTCTTTTATCGCTAACAACATGACAAGAAAACAGTGCAATGTAATGTAATCTTAAAGAATACCTGAAAAAAATTACATGTCTATGTTGAAAGGTTTAGGATTATATGTTATAATTTGGCTTTCCTGCTGTCTTAATATGTAAGACCCCCCACGACTGAAAAGGGCCAAACTGTACGAGAATAAGAGAGACAGGAAACAAGAAACATGCCTAGTCAGCATGGCTTTTGTAATCGAGTGAAGGATACACCAGGAAACGAGGAAGGTTGATTTAGAGCTATTAAAATAAAGTAGAACAGTACAGATTTCAGGGCTGTGACGGCAGGTATGCGTGATCACATGCGACACACACTCATCCTGTCTGAGTGTGACAACACCAGTCAGGCAAAATTCCAACATCACAGGAGAATCTCAAGGCTCTGATTTAGGATTAGCGGTTTTAGTGTGATGTGACTGGAAGCCAGTGACAAAGGTTGCCAACTCATGCTGAACGCAGACGTGTCCAAACTTTTTTTGGACAGAAGCCTTTCTTTCTTTAACAGAATTCCTGCAATGATGGATGAACTAATGACTTAGGCGGTGTTCTCACACTTACAAATCCCTACAGATCCATCTGCCTTCTTTAATCCCCGTTCTTCACCACACACTCCTCTTTGGCACAGAAAGGGCATCAATTACCTTAAGCCTAGTGGACTTGACATAGTGCTGCTACAGCCTGCTTTACTGGCATGTAATGTATCTACTGGCCTAAAGCCCAGACAAACAGCTAATTTATTGCAACTTAATTTTATCTTCTACGCCCACAGGATCCTCAGTCAGCAACAGATTTTGATGTCATTCACCTGGCACCCACAGACATGGCGGCCAAAGCTCTGCAGTAGCACTTTTCTACAATTTAGGTCAGATGTTTTATATTAGAGCAGCCCCTGTAGTTCATAGACAAAAGCTGCCTGCTGGAAACAGCAGTTCCTAAGAATACAGAACTGAACCCTAGGCTGGGCTTACAATGTGAACGTTGGGTGGTGTGGCTACAGAACGCTGGGATAAACTGGCACCCTTTGTGCACCCGGCAAATTCTAAGATTGTTTCCAGACCACCCACCCGCAGTAACCTTGCCCAGGATAAGTAGAGGTTTTTATGTTACAGTAAGGCAAATCTAAACTGTTATTGAGTTATTTTTATGAGACAGGACTTCCCGGGGCTAAAAAAGAGTCCATTCGAAAGGTACTTGAGCTGATGTGGAAAATTACAGCTACAGGCCAAAAAGGCTAAATCAGTGTTCTGATTTAATCTCCTGATCTATATTGTGTCGTAAGAAAGCAGGATGAAACTTCAGGTATGATCCAGAACCCACTACATTAAATGGACGAATAATTTTGAAACATTAGACAAATGTATTGTTGTTTTTTCTCCTGAAATGAGAAACAAAGGATAAAAATAAGAGGTAAGAGGTACTGACTCATTGGTTTTACAGCAGGTCGCATGAAACAAAAAGAACGAATTTGTGACTTCTAATAGATCTGTATAAATCATATTATTATCACAAGTACTAACCTGTCGGTTGCATTAATATTCATATCCACTTCTCCTGATGAAGGCCCTGGTGTATTAACGCATTAACATAACGTCTACTAATACTCAAACCAGCCCGTCTAGCACCAACAATCATGCCACATTCAAAGTCCCCAAAATCACCTTTCTTACTCATTCTAACACTCGGCTCAAATTTCAGCATTTCGTCTTGATCATGTCACCATACCTAAATGCACTGAGTTGCTGCGGTGTGACCGATGATTAGTAATATATTTCTATTCATATTTTATTCGCTAGCAAAAGAAAATAAAGTCAGTAAGCCTGGTGTTAAACTTGTTCAAACGACAAATAAAACACTTTGACTTTATGTATGAATGCAAATTTAATTTTAACTGCACCCTGAAACAGTAACTTGCAACTAATACTAAGTGGTCTTTATTATAGCACTGTTACATTAAACATTATATATATATATATATATATATATATATATAGAGAGAGAGAGAGAGAGAGAGAGAGCTGAAGATTAAAATTAAAAAACTTTTTTATTAAAATTTTTAGCTATTCGTGTTGTGTCTAGTTTCCCCCCCGTAAATCTAATAAATTAACATTTAAAGAACCTAAAAATGTAATAAGAAATAAGTGGCCATAGGCAGTTTAAATAAGACAAGCAATAACAAAGTTCATGTGACTAAAGCATTTCTGGTTGCACAGTTTCCAAAATTAAACCTCTAAAAAAAAGGAACAGCTCGTACTGCTTGAGTCTCCTAAGAAAAACATAAAAAATCTCTTGTAATTGCTAACCTACAATCTACATTTAAGGCAGTGAAATTTTTTCGACTAAATTATAAAAGTGTGTGAGATTACTTTTCTTCATTAATGACAGTTGACATTTGTTTTGCATTTTGCAATATTGCTCTCCTTCCAATAAAGCTACATCTTGAATCTTCATGGCTGCTAATGCAAGGCTCGTCTAAAAGTCACCAACAGGAGGATTATGGTGGATACAGAGAAACTCACGAAAATGCAGTTGCAATGAGAAAATGAAAACAAAACGTATGATTTTGTGAACAGTGGAGAGAAAATATGTTTGATGTTTCACTGGGACAAAGCACAAAGGGAAAGAATAAGAGCTTTACAAGAGCTAACAGCTTTCAGCTATGTAGCTACCTAACCAAGCAAAACGAGTAAAACTATTTAATGCCTAGTCTGATGTCTGATGTCAGTCTGATGATAATTTATTTACTCGCAGCTCCATCGTCAGAATATTTGTATACTCAGAAATGGAGATCACATGATATTATTCAGACGATTTTATGACAATCACCTCACACAGTGTGACTTGTAATAAGCGTATAAGAGCGCTGAACTCACGCACTGTAAGACCGGCTTCACCCTGATGTGTATCATTACCTCGCTGGTGCGGCGTGAGGTTTGACACACAGTGACGTTTAGAATTCAGTTATTAATCTGGCTGGTTTGCGTTAGGTAATGTTGACAGTGCAGGATTTTTAAACGGTGTATTGGCTCATGTCATATAAGGTGCTGCATTATATCGTACGGGTAACGAGGTCTTATTTATTATTATTGCTACCTTAGCAATGTCAGTAGCTGTTTCATTATGTAACAATGCATATAAACTCACTTACACAAAATAAAATGTATTTGCAAATCCTTCTAAAATCCAGTTTTTTAATGGTTAACGAGTACCGGTCGACCGATATGGGTTCTTTTATTGACCAACGCCGATATTTAGAAAGCAGGGTGACCCCAAGGCTAATGCCAATATTATTTTTTGCAACTTAAAAACTAATATTAAATAAGAAACAGTGTGGCTGAACATTTATTTAAGTTATTTACATGCACTGTCTATGTTTTCTTGATTGTAAATTTAAAAACACATTAAATGTTTTATTTCTGCCACGGTGGAGCAGTCTGGGTCCTTTCTGTGTGGAGTCTTCATGTGCTCCCTGTGTCTGCGTGGGTTTACTCCTGGTAATCTGGTTTCCACCCCATAGGGTGAGTGTGTGCCCCTCGAAGGATTGGTGCCCTGTCTAGGGCTGTTCCTGTCCCTGCGCCCAGAGTTGCCGGGTGGGCACCGGCTGGCCTGGGACCCACGTGTGGACAAAGCAGAATATAATGGATGGATGCTTGTTTTATTGCTATTGCTTTTAGATCAGTTCTTGTTTCTGCACGTTAGAAGCCTCTTATTTTAATATCGGTCACAGTTATGAGCAGCAAGCTGTAAGGCTGAAGACAAAGCTTTTATCTTCTCATAACTGGCCCCAGTCTCACTAAATGTTCTCTCTGCCCCTCTTTTTTCTTTGCTCTTTTTTGCCTTTTTACTTTTGCTTTTTCAGGTATATTTCATAATTCATCGTTCAAAAATGAAAGCAAACTGTTCTGGCCCAGATGCATCAAAATTGGCATAACCCTACTACCATCATCATGTTTCACAGATTGTATAATGTGGTTATGCTGAATTGCATTTGCTGCACTATTTTTAAATATTGGGCTCGTGAGCGTAAATATCAACTGATTATCTCAATATGGTATTGATCGCTGATTAATCGATCTATCCCTAGTATTAAGTGCAGAATGATGTGTGACATTTTTTTTTTTATTTGTAATGTTGCACACAGACGTAAAACTGCACATACCTTGTATCAACATGATTTTTTAACATTTTAACCACTTTGTTAAAATATTTATTCTCGTTGGCTGTAAAAATCATCCAATCCATGTCATTGTTAGTGTATGGGCGTGTTATGTGACACTCACCATCATGGAGTTTAAGGAGTGTGTTTTGAATGGACGACTGGATGAGTCCCCCAGGCAGCTCTCTCAGGTACTGCTTCAGCAAGCTGGCCACTGTACACACCTCAGAATCCTGCTCGAGATCCACCACCTCTCCATTGTCCAGCCTCTGCTTCAGACACTCCACAGCACGAACACTAGCACTCACACGGAAGAGACCCTCCTGCTGCAACCCTGAGGTACAGATGGTGAGATACAGAGGTAAGTATCAATACACTCACATATGCTGTGATGATCTACTGTATATAAAATGATCAACGTATATAAACGCATGCTCTCATAGACCGGCATACCACACCTTCTCATAACTCATTATATCAAACTTATATAATGTATGAAGTACTTTCATTCCCTGTCTCGCTATAATCAAGGTTTTTTTTTTTTTACTTTACTTTAAGTGACCTTCTTCTATCGGTTCAAGGTCCAGTTCGGACAATTACATGTCCATAAAATATGATAATTTGTTTAGGAAAGTTCAGAGGACCAAAAAACAAAAACATTTATAGTACAATGATTTGTCATTCAAGACTTTGGTCGTGTGTTAAATGTGTTTTCTTAATCCAGGATTAGATTCAACAAACTTAATTAATATTCAGGATATAGAGCTCCAATAATTAAGAAGATAGGACTGTTCTCATGCAATACAATCTTTAGTCTGTGAAAGTTCAGAGGACCAGAAAAACAAAATACTGTACCGTAAAATAATTTGTCATTCAGGACTTTGGTAGTGTGTTAAATGTGTTTTCATAATCTAGTCCCAGATTCAACAAACAGATTGGTATTAAGGAGATAGAGCTCCACAAACAAGGCAGAAAGGACCATTATCGTCTAATAGTCTATTGGGTAAAGTTCTCATAGGAATGTTTAATGTTGTACAGTGGTTAGTATGGTGAGCACTTAGCAGGAGGTGCTGCAATGTTGTGACACGTTCCTTCTGTAACCAGCATTGAGCTTGTGTGATTTGTTCCCCAGTAGCTAGTCTATCTGTTCAGATTAGACTTGATAGAATTTATATATACATAGACAGAAATATATATAGATATATATAGATATAATAATATATAGATACTTGATAGAATTTGTTGCTATCTTGCATCGAGTTTTGCAACCCAACACCTCATCACTGGCTGGTGGTTTGTTACTAATCTTAAAATAAGAAATTTTAAACACTCCGTGTTTGTTTTATGCAAACTTTTAAATCTTTTCATGATTTTATCTGTAGTAGTATGTTTGTATCTGTGTAGTTCCCTGTTTCCAGCTTTCAGTTCACTGCAGTAACAGGTCTCAGGAGCAAAATGAGTTAATTCCAGATAATTTAACGACCAATGATTGTCTGTTAGGATCAATTAAAAGCTTAATACCTAGCAGTTTTGGACCATGTAGTGTATTTAGGTAATAAGGAACTGCTATTTGTAGGAGCAGGCTCTTAATCCCAAGCCACGGGAGTTACTTTCTGAAGTGATATTGGTTTTGTGAAATAAGTGGGAGGCTAAAATTCATCACAGATTTCAAATACACTTCCATCTTTAAAATTTAGGAGACATGGGCATGATGTAAATGTGCTAAGAAATGACATGCTGATATGCAATGTTTTGTTGTTAAGCTACAACAGAAATATTTATACATTTGCATAAATTTGCCTAAACTTCATCATGTACAAAACTGGATACAGTTTGTATTCATGATATACATTTTGAGAAGAGACAGAACTGTTAGCTAAATAAATAAGGAGGTCTGGGGCATTTAGGTGTAGCACAAGACAGGACAGAATGTGCTCTTATGAAGTATGATTGTGTTAAGCCTGGTACTGAGTCTTCTGTGTTAAAGATTGTATTATACTGCCATCCAGAGGACAACAACAAGATCTACAGTCCACAATAAGAACAAAGCATTAGTTCTGAAAATACTTGTTACAACACAAAACAAAAAATGAGTCAAAAAAGATTAAGGTTCTAAACTTTTCATTTTCTTATTTACAAAATACACACATGTAGTTACTGCATTTATAATCAAACAACAGTATAATCCATGCTCTTATAACCTGATGGCATTTTGTAAACACAAGCATTGTTTTTCATTTATACTTATCCTTTAATACATTAGATTCATTTACATTATTAATACATTTCATTATGTCTCCACAGCATTTTTTAACACCAGAATGCCCATAAATACAGATAGATATCAGTAATAGCCGGGTCTACGCGTTCACATATAAGTGCAATGGTCAACATTCAAGTGCAACCGATGCGTTATCTTTATGTACAGTAAGCGTTCAGAGAGCTGAGTGACCTGGATAAGACTAAAATCTATACATCACTGTTTAACTGTGATCTCTATCAAGGTTACTGTTAGTGATACAATAGTGAAAAATAATTGTTGGCACAAACTGTAACTGAACACACTGAGCTGACAACTGAAAATTGGAGAAAGCAAACACACACAAATAAAAATGTAAAATATCTAAAAATATATGCGTTCGTAACAGTAAATGATCACTGAGT